>JAIGNY010000573.1:187500-365000 GCA_020152595.1 Chiridota heheva | reverse complement strand
CCAACTTCGGAATAATGCAAACTCCAATTATAATAAAAAGTCATCTATATCGGAAGATCGGTCTATTTCTTGCTAACAGATCTCTTTTACCTCGTTTACTCAAAGTTCATCAGTTTGATCTGCAAAGGTGTACGGAAAACTTTTACGCATGATAATATAAAATGTAGAAATGTTTCATGGTGTCAAAGTTAAACCTCAAACAAGTCCTTGTACTTTTTCAAATGAAAACAGAACTACTGATTTGGAAAGGAAATGTTCACTCAACAGCTTCCTGGTTCATTCCAGTACTCAGCCATTTGATTTTAATGTTGATAAACTGGTAAGTGAAAGGGTTCATGGTCGTGTTAAGTTGTGAATCCCGCGTTATCCTGCAGTCCTGCATTTGAACGAGTACATCATTGCCTAGGTCGGTATTCCCGCTCGATGCACAAGTGAATGATGGCAACGCAAAACTCTGACGGCGACCATGAACATCCGGGTCAAAAAAATCATGATGCTGACTATGATATATAATGGCAAATACCAAATAACATAAAGGCGGAAATACACACGAACATTAATATGACATGAATAAATACGATATCAATAAGGAAGACTTCGGAATCATTAGACGTCCACATACACAAACGACAATGAAGACACCTACGACAACTGTGCATATTATTACGATGATGACAATCTGACAATGACGATCAGTGAAATAAGGATAACGATTAGGACAAATGAAATTATCACTATGACATGATAATAATGTGCTTATGCTTTTTCAAGGCACAGCCCTCACAAAGACAAAACAGAGAAGATATTTACCAAGATGTCTATCCAAAAGCAAGAGGCAAAATCATAAAGTCACAAAAAATACCATACAATATACTAATATAGATATATAGGATGCCATCTCGCATCCCCAAATTCCATCTATGGCAATAAATAGGCTTACCACATGCAGTTACACTGATAAAACATGCATGTAAATAGGGGACTATGGTGTATGTGTGTGGGGGGTAAGGAGGGGGAAGGGGGAGGAGGGGGGGGGGGAAGGGGGAGGGGGAAGGGGGCTGTCCTGGATTTGGATCTGGATACGATGACGGCAATGAATATCAAGATGATGATGTAGACCCAGCTTGCAGATTATTTACAGCCATTTGGAAAATCAGGAAAAATTGTTTTAGGCCTCTTATAAGCATTTGTTTTTTTGAACCTAAAATCATATAATGCAGATGAGCATTAATAGATGCCAAAAATCTTCATGTTTTGCCTGTATATATGCAGATCGGGCAGATAACAGTCCGGGAGATCTCCTAAAAGTAGGGGCATCCTGCTGTTAGGAGATAACATTTTCGTGTTCTAATTACCAGATTACTTGAACTCATAAATTCACGTAATTTCCCTTCAATTTTCACGTAAAGATACCTAGAGGCATGGTAAGAGGTCTTTTACATTTTAGCCACTTGACCGCAAGTAATCGAAGAATTCAGGTCCATGTTAGGATTTTCCGAGCCAAATTTCTCAGCTAGATGGTGAAATTTCTTGTAGCAAGACATTTGTTGTTCATTTACTCTTAATTTAACCGAATCAGTGGCGTAGCTAAAGGGGCAGAGAGGGCATTTGTCCCCTAGCGACAAATTTCCAAAAGGTCGGAAAATTTGCACAACAGATAATTTAGAATGTTCGATATAGTTTTGGTAATCCTGATAAAAGCGATCGGTCTTTTAGCAGTTTAGAATTCAGTTGTATAGCAGCCATGTTGGGAAAAAGCCTAAATAGCAATTTTCAAAATTTTCCTCAATATAGCCGAAATTTTCTTCAAAATATAAAAAAGTTCTTTTCGCAAAATATTCGACTTTTCCCTCAAAATGTGTTTTTTTTTTCTGTGGGAGGGGGATTGGATTCGTTTTTGATGGTTCCCCCCCCCCTTCCCCTCCCTCTTCCCCTGCAAAAATATCTAGCTACGTCACTGCTCATATCCCAACTGGTATCGAAGCCTAGAACAGATTGACTAACACACGTTAAGTATATGGGATAGCACAGGATAATTATTGGTACTATCGCGTATGGCGGCCCTGATAGTTTTTCTATGTCCTACTTCTTGCAGATATTTCATCCCCTATTTTAGATTCATCCCCTCTTTTAGGAGATCTCCCGGCTGTGGACTGGCTGAGGTTATTTAAAAAAAGTCTATATACTTCCACACTTGGGAGGTATAATTCAAGTAACCGTGACCAGGTGACATCACATGAGATTACAGACGTCATGCAGCTTTTTCGTTCAAACTTTACATTGACCTGTTTACGGTGGACTTGTGCATGTGTGCCGAAAAACTGATATAAGTTGTTGAAAATCATACTGTCCAAAGAAAGACATTATAAAAATGAAAATGGCTGTCATTTTTGATATTGATTACAAACTAATAATTGAAAATTAATTCAATAATTTGTAATTACAAATTGCTCATTTCTAATGATTGCCCTGATTGACTTTCGTCACAGATGATGAAGTGGTTAATTTTATACGTTTCACAAATATTAGGATGTTTTTCTGCAATTTCATGTCAAGGTTTGTTTACTTTGCAGAGAATGAGTTTAATGACATCAAGGAGTTGTTATCTACATAATGACATCTAGAACCGGTACGATTGAACAGGATGCATCGCTATTTTGAAACCCTCTGTTGCCAAGGACACGACAAATTAAATTGCTTTAAATTTAAGGTCATACTTTTGGTTGGGATGTCGACATGTAAATAAACATTCTGATGAATATGTTTTTGAAAATTTAGGACATCGGACGTACTGACGTAAGTTGATGAAAATATAATTTGAAAAAATTGTCTCTCCATATATGAAGTTCAAAAATGAAAACTTCCAGAGTGGTAACATTTACTTTTTCCTTAGATTAAAAGAATTTCTGATGTTCAACCCACAGCTTACAGATAAGCCAACAACCTGACAACAGTTTGACCATGAAGGGGAAGGAAGGAAGGCCCACGACTTTGCCTTTCAGAGGGCTGCTCACAACGCACTCTACATTTTGTTCACATTGACAAATTTTTGAGAAATATTTTGCCATCTTTTCATGTTGATTACACTTTCCTTATATGAAAAGATGCAGGAACACTACTAATTGTTTTGAATACTCCCTCATTTACATTTCCAGTGCCCTCCAACTTGCCCTCAAAGTGCCCTTGATTCCTTACAAATGCCCCCTTTGGGTCCGTGACACCCTGCCCCTTTCCGGAGTAGAGGTTTTGGAAGGGGGAAACTGTTCGTTTTTTCATATTTTTTTGCTTCGTGATTATCTTGCTAGTATACGTCTGTACGTTATCGTATATGGACATGTATAGAGGCAACATAAGGTACATAAAACGTTAAAAACATATATGTTAAAAACATCTAAAAAACAATAAAAAGTCAGTTAGAAAATTGGATAATGACCACTCACGGATTTTTAATGCACCTTTTAGCTGTTTAATGCAATTGAGTAGTGCATGAATATATATACCTCTCTTTTCAAAAATATGTAAACACTGTTTTTTTAAACATGTTAAACCTCTGCCAAAGTCTTTGAAAGGGAAAATATCGCTGGTCGTGATCATTACACCAGGTATTGGTTTGGGCGGGGACGATAAGTTAAAACTATTACCGGGGTTTACCAATGAACAGAGAATTCCTTATGTAATATAAATGTTATTGTTTCGCTGAACAGTTAAACAACTCCCACCATTTCTCATTCACAAAAATATTTCCTGTAATCATGGTTATACATTTGGGACATCAACTGAACATATTTATTGATGTGAGTCAAAAGGTTGCATGACGACAAACGCTTTGCATACCAGACTGCCAGATAATTCATCATGAAACCATAAATCTTCTTTATTTCGCGGCATACAAAGACAGAAAGAGATAGTTCGTTCGCTAGTCATTTATATTCTTAGTAACTGCAGTAGAATTATATAACCTTTCATTTTTGAATAAGGATTCACTGATAGTTATAGATCTGATGTAGCTTTTTAACTTCCTGATCCCAAAAATGCTCAGATGATTTATTGAAATGAGTAATCAGCATCAAAAATATTTCACTTTTCATTAGAAGAATTTCCCATAGTGCAGTACATGCAACCACTTAATCTTCCAATCGTGTATGCATCTTATGCAATAAACTACATCTTTATAGACATATAGCATCATCATTGGATCCTTCATAAAAAATAAAAATCATTGATTTATTAGGTCAAAAAATGAATAAACCTAAATTGCAATTGACGTCATAATTTGTCAGCAGGTCAGGACGTTAAAAAGTGACTCTGGATTTCTAAGTAAAGCAGTTGTCGAAGAAAAAGATATTTCACCATTCCCTAAAATCGGCAAAAATCGAGGAAGGGAAAGGATTTGTTTCCAATGGGAATAGTTTTTCTTTGTTTGAAATGAAAGTTTTCTTTCTGTGAAAATGATGAGTATTTTAACAAGTATATGATTTCGGTGTGATAGTAAATCCCCCCCTCTCCCCTTTCCCTCTTGTAAATCTGAGCCCCCTGGTCCTTATTACCTAAGGACTGCCTAATGAATTTGGTTTCCTCCGGACTGATTTTACTAGGTAATTTACTGGTGTGTCTGTACGGTTCCTTCAATTAATTTTGTGTACTGAAGTGATAAGCTAAAAAGTGATAAGCTAACACACTAAAGAAAAAAAAAAAGGCGTGCTTTATGCAAAACGGCAGTGAGATTTAGTGTGAAAGGAGAAGAAGGGTTTTTTCTTGCAAAAGGTGGACAAATTGTTGTCATCAAATTTCATAGGAAAGAAAGGCCGTGCCCAAATGTCCTAGCGGATCGTTTTTATTATAAGGGGGAGGGGTGGGGGGAAAATTTACTGAATGGCTACGGCTTAATTGTCTAGGGGCCCAAATTTCCTAGGAAATAAGGGCCGGGGGCCAAAATTTACTGGAGGAAAAAGTTACTTTTACACCGGTTCCAGACAACAATTCTTCGTCTCAAGTAGCGTCCGCGCAGGCGAGACATACGGTTTAACAACTGCTACAGTGAATCAAGGTACCTTTTGAAGATGAGGGGGTATGTGAGCCCAGAGGATATATTTATAACCCAACTGTTTGGATGTTAAAACGCGTAACTTTAAAAGTTGCCCGCAAAAATTATCAAACACCAACTATGACTAAACAACCAAAACTGTGTGTACAGGTGTAAAAAACCATGATGACACTCAAAGAGTTGTGTTCCTTTTGAATAAGAAAGGTGGTTTTTAATGGATGCCAGGCATTTTCCATCTCGAACACAATGTTGTTGTATGACTGTATGAGGAAAATTGGTGCCTTTGGAATTTGAATTAGCATGTAACTCCTAAAGTATAGAAATTGATCAAATGGTTAGTCGAGCGCCACTATTCCTACATTTTATATTCTTACGTACAAGTTGAACACTTTTGTAATTTGTGATTTGCATTTTCTACTTGTTCTTGACACCTTCCATTTAAATAAAAAGTTTGATTACATTTTGATATTAAAATACAAGTTTTACTTGATTCACCTTGAACGCCACCATCTTTTTGAGAATACCCTTCCCTTGTAGAGATTGGCTGATAGGATAAGAAGTCTAAACGACCATTAAAGATCCTTGTTTCTTGGCGCTTCCCTTTGAATACATTCACTAATTATGCTTTAACAAGCTCTTCAGGAAGTTGATTTCAGACATTCCATATTCAACAAAAGTATGAGTTCTTCATCATTTCCAGTCTTGCAAATTTTGGTCTGATTTTATTCAATTTCCTTTAGTTGCTGTTTCATGTCCCATTATTTCGAAGATGTCATCAACATCAATAGCTATCTTCTCGTAAATGTGTTTGGACCCTAAGCATGTTTTGATATTATTTTGGGGCCAATTTTAGCCCTAAAATATTAAGTATTCTAGGAGCTTCCCCTGGACCCACATTGGGGCTTCGCCCTTTGAACCCCACCAGGGGCCCTTAAGCGGGCCCCTGGACCCATACGAATATAAACCAAGACGTATAGTAGCACAACATTTACAAATCAATCAATAAATACTATCTGACTGTACACTTCCGATTTGTCACCATTCGCTCTTGTGTTCTTTAAGGAATACAGTCTATACAGAGGACTCAAACGAACACAAACGGTGATTAACCCGCTTAACGCAATAAACGTGGGCAAACTACGTTACCATGGTCATTATGATTTTGTATTTGGAGATTCCCTGTCATCACCAATGAAATCCGATTCTATCTTGTGTAATTACTAGTCGTGTCCCGCTTTACGCAATAAACGTGGGCAAACTACATAACCATGGTCATAATGATTTTTGTATTTGGAGATTTTCTGTCATCACCAATGAAATCCGATTCTATCTTGTGTAATTACTGGTCGTGTCCCGCTTAACGCAATAAACGTGGGCAAACTACATTACCATGGTCGTTATGATTCTGTATTTGGAGAATCTCTGTCATCACCAATGAAATTCGATTCTTTCTTGTGTAATTACTCGTCGTGTCCTCTTTCAAAAAGATGTTACGATTTTTAGCTCAACATCCCTTTCAGGGTTTTTGAGCTTATGCGAGGCGAGCCCAAAATCCCGATGTTCGTTCGGATTTCGCTCGAGGAAATCCGAATGAATCTAACGTATATAATAATATTAACTCGGGAAATACCACCGAATATTCTCCGATTGAAATAAAGCTATGTTTTCATTGGCTGGAACGTTAAAATACCGTCTGGCAAATATGGTAATCGAGCTTGATATCCCGTTTGGGATTTATCCTAATACGCTATGAAATTGAGGTATAGCTCTTGTATTAGATAGCTCGTTTGGGTATAACTTGTATGTAAATGTAATAAAAGGTCAAGCAATGGCTAAACTACCCTGAATAGGCTTTTTGAAGCATATAATGCAATTGAGTATGTGTGACTATAAAATCACCAAAGTGTAAATAAGTCACTGATGGATGAAAAACACCTTTGAAATCACATGCATTGCTTAATCTACTGGTGACATTTTTGCACTTGTCACCTACGCACCTAATTGCATGTTCATTGTGATAAAAACAGAAAGATGCAACTAATTTTATGCTGACTTTACCGTGTCAATTTCATCAGTCATAAAAGATCAGGGAGTTGCATAGTTTAATCTTTATTAAGAGTTGCAATTTCCGTTTATGTGGCCATCATTTGGGGACAGTAAAGCCTTGTACCTATTCGCCCGATGGGTCAACATTGATCCTGGCTCCCCAATCTCAAACCCATAGGCGGAATTTGCCAACGGAAATTGAGGGAAAAGTCAAAAGTGTGTGTGTGTGTGTGTGTGTGTGTGTGGGGAGGGGGTAGGTCACAAAATCACGCTAAGATACATCACATCACCACACAAAAGTACCCATTTTGAACAGAACGTGAGGGTGGGGAAGTGCCCGTTTTACTTCTCGCAAATCCCGCCTATGCTCAAACCAAATGTGTAGGAACCACAGGCAAGGGGCAAGATTCCTCCACAATTTCGAAAACTGACAAGAGTGCCCCCTTTTTAATACGAAAAGTTCCTCTCAATTACTGTTGAAAAAGCGATCTTGGACTTGATTTTCTGCTCACTCCCCGTTGCCTCGGGATCCATCCGCACCATGGCGCTTTGGGTCCCATAACACAACCCCATAACAAATATATTGCAGTGTCATTGTTCAGGGCTAAATCCAAATCGATTTTGCTCAGGGCCTGTGTTTACCCACCCTTCCGGGCATTCCCAGCCTGTTGTTGCGCCACTGCTAATAATCAAACATGTATTCCGTTCCTATACACCAGCCTACTCAATGTAACTCCCCACCAACAAAAACTGTCTCATACCCACCCAAAAATATATATTAAGCTACTACATCATTGATGTTCTGGCATCACAACGATATTAAAGCTCCTGCTTCCACCCCCACCCTCACCCCCACCCCCACAAAAACATCGAATAAGTATCGAATTAAGTACTCGCCAACAAAAACTGGCTTGTAAAAACCCCAAAATATATGTTGAGCATCCCATTAAGGAATTTTGAGCTTATGCGAGGCTAGCCCAAAATCCCGATTTTCGTTCGGATTTCGCTCGGCGCAATCCGATTGAATTAAGCATTTATAATAACATTGGCTCTAAAAACTAAAGCTTCAAGTTAAACCTAGTATAGCCTTGAATTGGCGATATATCCACATAGCGAAATTAAATAACTCAGCCTACACTTTTAAAATCATTAGAGCATTAATAACTAGCTACTACATCATTGATGTTCTGGCATCACAACGGTATTAAAGCTCCTGCTTCCACCCCCCTCCCCACCCCTCCCTCCACCCTCTCCCACAAAAACATCAAATAAGTATCGAATTAACTACTCACCATTAAAAACCGGCTTGTAAAAACCCCAACATATATGTTGAGCTACTACATCATTGATGTTCTAGTTTAGCTCAACATCCCTCTGCAATAACATTATATAGCTTCTCGAAAGAACATATATTGGCAGCACGGAACTAATACGGTATTACTCCTCCAGCCCAAAATGTGAACCTCCAGAGAAAGGGCGATATAAAAAAAAATATTTTCGAGAGGTCCCATTTTATGGGACAGGAGGCTGAGAAGTTGCACTGAGAAGGGATGGGTCTTGGCTATGCATATCCAAACTTGACAAGATCTGTTTCAGAAGCATTTTCACGGGGAACTATTTTACCATGGAGCTTATACCAAAGTATGAAACCTCTTCACTTTAGCCTAAAAAAAAAGGCAAAATCCTCAGGTCAACCCTTATTTAACACCATCATCCAATAGATATTAGATAGTACTTTTCAGAAAACATCACAAAAGTTTGCAAAACTTCCACTTTTGGTACAAAGACCCGAAACTTGGACTCTTTCATCATAGGTTTCAATAGGGTAAATAATTGATTCCGTGCTACCTATTATTTGCGTACAGAAAAGCGTGTAATAACTGATGCGTAAACTCACATCTTATATGAGTGAAAACTTAAAAAGAAATTTATGAAATCTTTTGATATATATATATATATTTATATATATATATATATATATATAAAAACCAATGGTCATCAGAAATAAATTGAGGTTGTCTGCGCCAAATACTGAAATATGTGATGAAAATCGGCCAGTCGGGCAAGATAACCTCACCCCGAAGCCCCCCGCCTATATATATGATTTTGAACAAGGATAAGATCAAGTAAAACCTTCCCTATACAAAAACCTGCGGTAGAGAATCATAGACAAATTTGCAATACTGGCCATATATCAGATAGATGCACTACAGTCTGATTGGTCAACATTACTGACAAAGCGAATAAATTACTGCCGCAGAAGTGACATTTCTAGTATAATCAAACTTACTGGAGACGAGTCGAGTAATTTTGTTGAGATTCCCTCTTTAGAAAAAAGAACTATGGATTCTGCGCATTCACTAATCAGTAGAACTATGGATTCTGCGCATTCACTAATCAGTAGAACTATGGATTCTGCGCATTCACTAATCAGTAGAACTATGGATTCGGCGCATTCAGACATTCACTAATCAGTTTGTTTCATTGGACAGTTGGAAGGACTGAAAATCAAACAGAAAAAGCTGTAAAATGGGCAATTTTGAAGCGAATTTGCATCTAAGTTTACTACGTATATATTAAACCATTGTAATTTATGATGACTACATACAGCCGCGTTGATAGATAATTTGGACTGGGGGAGGGAGGGATAAGGGGAGGGGATAAGATTTACCGAAGGCCTCAGATTATTGTAATTTGAAGAAAAAATGACTCCCTGTAAAATAGTTAATAATTGGTATCTATCGGAGCGGACCTGATACCAGAATAACCGACTTATCTCACATTTTACCGACGAATCTCAAAATTGAAGAAGGGGGAAGGGGAGGGGGTTACACCCCACACCCCTGGTACCCCTGACTGCATATTACATATATTACATGCTTGTATAATATTGAATGGCCATATTAGTCTTGAAAACACAGGTCTTCCCGACATCCATATGCATCTAAGAATGGCTGGTTTTCAATGTTTCACATCACTTTAGAGTGATTATGATATAACTGTTTTACCTGCAGATCACGAAGGAGCCGGTAGCTCAGTTCCTGCCATCATGCAGTCATGTATATAGTTGACTCAGGGAGTTGTTAAAGTAACAACTTTCTGGTTGAATCTAGCGTGTCTAATCTGCTAGTATGAAGTATTTTAGCTATGCTACAGATACTATCAGACTATTATCTGATCATGGAGCTATGACAGTTTCTGAAATTGTCTTCGTATTCGTAAGAAACTAAAACGTTGATCCAGGGTCCTATAAAACATCAGTAATAATGACGCATGGGGAATTATTCATATTTTTTTTTGAATCATATTTACATGGGACCCTGATTTTAAGACCTACTGATTCGTACTTAGATCATGTTGCTTTACAATGATCATGTTATTATAATTTTCTACTGTTCTAAATCATTCTCAAAAGCAAAGTAAAATCAGAGCTAAAATCACTGCACGGCTCTTCATGCTCTATTATTAAATTTAGTTCACCAGATAAATAAACATTTTGAGAATCAAAAGGTTATGAAAATACTTGTCAGTGTGTGGTGTGTGACTAAGCGGCATGATGGTTGGGGCTCTAGGCATACTGAATGCTGCTTTCACATACATATTAGATCAGAGATTTTGAAATAGCAGCTTCCTGTTAAAGTGACCACTCAAGCCCGAACAATGGATATGGTTTTAATCCGTATTTAAAGAGGTCCATTGTGTATTCAAATTGACCGTTCTTTTGTTTTGGTGGTTTTTGAAGGTTTCTGAGGTTAGTGAGAACTTGGAAACGCTTGTCACAATATAACTATACAAGTTTAAAGTAATGCGGCCATTTACAATGACTGAATGATAAAGGGTCTTTGTAGACATGGGCGGTGTTTCATTTCATGACCTGGTAAAATTTGTATGAATACGCCCAGTCTCAAGAAGGTTTAGAATTGTGTTATAATATAAACTGTTTAATGACGTTTTAATTCACAGCAGGTAAAAAATGATGATTAACACTTGCAAACTTGTATTAATTTTCTTCACATTGTTTCCGGCATTCATATTAACCACTATGTGCAAATCAATGTGTGTATCTTGCAGATGCACACTGCACACACCCTTTTCCAGCAACGGTATGTTGTCAACCATTCTGAGTGAAAGTTCTGCTGATAGTGAGAGAAAGAGAGGCGCTGCTGGGTTAATTTTTTTCTAATAGAGCTAATTATTAGCTAGGTGAGATTTTTCTAAAAAAAAAAAAAAAGAAGAGCAAAGGTGATCACCCAAATCCAAATTGTTTAAGGAAAAATTATTTTCATATCCTCATTTTTATCATCACTTTTCTACGGTGTCGACTTTATCTACCCGCTTCCTCCTTAGCTATACCTAGCTATTATGGTAGGACGTTAAAGTTTCCTGACCTTTTTAGTATTAATTCCAAGCAATCAACATTTTAGTTATTTAAAGAGTGAATGATCTCGTCCCAAGAAATTTGCATGACACGTCACCAGTGATTTTGCTACATTCTCGTGACGTCACACTTCTACAGCAGTTATTGGCTGATCTTGCCCAATAAGAAACGTTGAATTGTATATAAAATATTCATCTCCACTTGAATACGAAAACTGAACTTTCAAATGAGCCAAAGGTCATATTAAAGGTACATAGACGTGTAGAGGCAACATTAGCTAAAACGCTTTAAAATCTACAGAAGAACTAGTTGGGCACCAAATTCCGACCACATGTGCTGTATTCTTTATCATATAATCACATTTTACAGCACTGATGAATATGATTTTGACCCCTGAACAGCCACATGGAGGATCCAGACATCCTACAAGACGAAAACAGTGTGAACTTGCTTAGCCTGGTTGACCAGGAAGCTTAAGACCATCAAATGGTCTACCACGATGAGAGATTATTTAAGAAACTGGGGGAGCAACGTCAGCGCCAGAAACAGAACGCAGCTGATAACCACCCATTCAGTTTTGCCTGCAATAGGTGCCAGTGACTGCGTTTATCCCGAATTGACCTCACCAGTCACTCAACGAAGTGCACAAAGATTTAAGCACTATTTCAAATTAAGAAAGGAATGTTTTTGAAAATCAACAAACTTGTTTTGAGATGGACGGTTGCCATAATGATATTGGCATAGTCTGGTTATAGTTGGTTATCCCGGCCTCGGTAGCTCCTTTTTGGATGAATTCAGAAATGAGCAATCAATTGACATGATTGGAAATTAACATAAACTGAAAAGAAACCTCGAAAAAAATTGATTAGGTCAAGGCCCTTGAGTAACGTCAGGAAATCACTACATCATCTGGTGATTGCCATTAGTTACTGTTTAAGTGACCCCATTAACCTTGGGAAATCATGTAGATTTACCTTTTCAGTGAGGACAACGTCACACCTGCTAATGTCGTCTGTTGCTCCACCTGTTCGTGAGTCAAAATCCAGCTAGTATTTTGGCAGTACCTGACGTCGGAAACCACAATAAAACGATGTTTTTGTTCCAGGTAATGACATCCGATAAGTTGTCGCGAAGTGCCCGAAGTTAGTGGTCAGATCAGATAGCACATGATCCTCGGTCACGTGCAAATGTTAGACTTTAACCATGGTATTTTCAGTTAATAGCTCCATGCTCTAAGCATGGAGATACTATTTGGGATGCTTTAAGCATGGAGATACTATACCCAAATAGTATCTTCGTGCTCTAACTAACAGGCCAAAAAAACTGTGTTGAAGATTGGATGCGAGAGATCAGATGATAAATTGAAAGTCAATTTAAAATATTTCTTTACTACCGCTCAACCTATGAGACTCACATTTTTTAACTTTTTAATAGAGCGTGTCAGTATAATATTATAGATTTATGGATTTATGGATTCACGAAAAACTAATGAACATATAATGCACGAAAGAATGCAGAGGCCTTAAACAAGATTATTATTATTGAAATTTCATAACAGATGTATTATTTTGAACTTAAGCAGTGGAAGAATACAAGGCTGGATCCACTCCAGAGTGATGACCATTTCACAATCAACGTACATTTCGACTCAGGAATAAAGAAATTCTTAAGAAACCATACAAACTGCAAACAACAACAATTTGGTGACGTTTTTGCCAGTGTGTGCGGTGTGGGTCATTTCGATAAAGATATGTACGCCCAAAGAGAATAAATAAAGATATAAATTAAATAAATGCATTTATTTTTTGAAAAAGAAAAAAAAGATATGATAGGCCTACCCAAATTAATTTCACCCGACATATGTGCAGTAAGCTGTAAATCCTAGTTCGATGATAATATAACTGACAAAATAACATAGTATTTGTCTGATATTGAATCGTTTTTAAATTAAAAATCATGAATACGTTCCAAAAGAATGTGGAGGTGGCAGTACGATCAATCAAACTTTAAAAGAAGACAATGTATGACAAATGAAAAATTCTTTTTTAAATTATCATCCTAAAATTCAACGCCTTTTTCTTGAGAAACGTTTTTTCCAAAGGCGCATCTGAAATAGAACCTGATAAAATAAAAATTGCACACCCAAAAAAAGCAGCAAAAAACAAAACAAAACAAAACAATTGTCAATACTCGGAAAAGTCAAAACAACGTTAGGCCTATATCCAAATTACGTAGAATCAGCTGTTCAGATGATGAATCATCGGTATTGTATACTCCCCCTATCTTGATCAACAATCCGGTTGTACACTATAATTCCCGGTGAATCAGCAATTAGATCAATAGCAGCAGTCAATGAGAGTAGACCTTAGTTCACGCGCTGCACAACTACGGTACTACTGAAGTTATATTATCGTTTTGCTTTTGGGAAGGATACACGAGGAATTAACAATGTTTGGGATAGAATTAAGGACGTTATTAACACAATGTTGTGGTTGCAACTGCAAGAAAAAATTCAACAGCCAAATATATTCCACTATTTTCAATGGTCATTTACAGCACTATATTTTCAGTTCTAGTCATTCCAAATTCCGGCAACAGTGAACCATTAGGCGCAAACAGTGCAGCAGATACGAATCCAGGACCAGCAGAAATGTCATCTCATTATTTTGTGAGTATATCCTTATTATAGGTATTTGTTGTTAACAAATTTCTTAGAATTACACGTGGTAAATTGAGTATTAAAGGCAAGTGAAATTAATGCTATTTTCTGACACTTAGGATACTAAACCACAAAAGCACTGTAATTGAAAGGTTGCTGAAGATGCGAAGTGGAGACTCAATTGATGAAATCATGAAAATAGAATCCGGTGTGATAGTAAATCCCCCCCATCCCCCCATTGATTTTCTTTAATTTTCCCCTCCCCTGTCCTTATTTCCTAAGGAATGTCTAATGAATTTGGTCCCCTCCGGACTGATTTTACTAGGTAATTTACTGGTGTGTCTGTACGGTTCCTTCAATTAATTTTGTGCACTGAAGTGATAAGCTAAAACCGAAGTTAGTAATGTTTATGTATGGGATACTGCAGCGCGTTGTACCAGGAGCTGTTACTTTGACTCGTAGAATTTGCCCAAGAACAGAAAATGGCTTCCAGTAACTCTTCGCTGACATTGACCAAGAAATATAATATTTTCTTCCATCTGCGTAGTACCCATCAGGATACACTAAAGAAAAAGAAAAAAGCGTGCTTGCAAAACGTCAGCGAGATTTGAAGAAGGGCTTTTTCCTGCAAAAGGGGGACAAGTTGTTGTCTCCGAATAAATTTTCTAGCGGACCGTATTTACTATGAGGGAGGACCAAATGTACTGGATGGCCACGGCAATTGTCTGGGGGTTCAAATTTTCTAGGAAATAAGGGCCGGGGCGGGGGATCAAAATTGCATACGATTTTTCATTGGGCACTTCCAAAAAATATGTGGACAGCCACTACAGGGGGTCAGTGACGATTGGGATTCGGTGGGAGAGGGGCTCGTGACCTGGGATTGGGATTCCGGGGTCCAGTGACCTGGGATTGAGATTCGGGTGGGGTGGGGGGTTCAGCGGGATTAGGGGTCACAGCGGGATTGGGATTCTGGGGGTTTCAGCGGGAATGGGATAGGGATTCGGGGGTCAGCGGGATTGGGTTGGGATTCGGGTGGGGGTCAGCGGAATTGGGTTGGGATTCCAGGTGGGGGTCAGCGGCATTGGGATGTCACTGACCACCCCCCCTCCCCCTCCTGTACACCTATTTCCTGGAACTGCCCATTATGGTCAAAAGCAGATGGATGCGTTGCGACAATTAAACATCTTTCGGAAGTACAAAGATGCATACAGAGTCAATAAACAGATTTAAGGGATAGTCCACAACTTTAAATTGCTTTTTTCTGTTATCAGCATATACTTGTTTAATGATAACAATTTTAGTCCTCAAATATTTATTTTAGCGGTTCCCTTATTTTCGTTGAAGCGAAGAGCTTCGGTCGAAGCGGTGGGTGCGAACATGGAGGTACAACAAACATATTTTGCCAACGGCTAACCCACTCACTAGGAAATTTACTTTGTGATTGACTTTTATTTGTTTTACCGATAAGTCGAATTTTTCATCCGTCACTTATGCTGAAGAAAAAAAAACGTTCACGGAATTAATCTTTACCTAAGATTTGTGATTCTGCTCAGTTGAAATGCGGTCATCACCTAGAATATTAAAAGTATCAAATGTTTTTAGCTCAACATCCCTACATAAGAGATTTTCAGCTTTGATATGCGAAGCTAGCCCCAAATCCCGATTTTCGTTCGGATTTCGCTCGCCGCAATCCGAATGAATTTAGCATATATAATAACATTGGCTCAGGAAATACCACCAAATATATCTGATTGAAATACAACTGTTTTCATTGGCTGGAGCGTTAAAGGATTTGTTCAGGGGTCATGCAAGTTCATCGTATATAAAAAGAGGACTTAAAAACAAACAAAATGGTGAAGAAAGCATTCAAAAATCTTATTCCGTTAAGGAGATATTCAAGTTTAAATTTTGGTATCATTTCTGTAGAAACGACTGAAATCAGACTAGTTGTGACGTCACAGCCTCTGATTCGTGAAAGTCTTTATGTATTTTAAAGAAAGTTTATTTAATTTTTTCATTATTTAGATTATTTTTCTTCAAACTTTCTTCAGGTGGTATATTATAAATACCCTTCCTATATTCAGTTTTACTATTTTTTGGACATCATCCCAAGGTTTATAAACCACAAAATTGTAGGACAAAATATGATAAAATACTAGAATACGTAATGATTTTAAGGAATCGGAGGTTATGACATCACAACTAGTCTGTTTTCAGTCGTGTCCATACAAACGATACTAAACTTTAAACTGAAATATCTCCTTAACAGAATAAGAATTTGAATGCTTTCTTAACTATTTTGTATCTTTTGAAAGTTCTCTTTTATGTAAGATACACGTGCATGACCCCTAAAATAATCCTTTAGAATACCGCCGGTCTGGCATTCGGGGAATAGCTTTCGTAATTGCGTTTGGGCTATAACTTGCGTGTAAAAACTAAAGTTTTATAACTAGAATAGCCTTAAATGGGCTATATCCATACATTGCAACTGAAATGAGTCAGCCTACTCAGGCTATAAAATCACCAGAGTGTGAATAACCAGGGAGCTCGAAGTAACACAGCTATGCAGTAACATTATCTGGGTCTCTCAAGAACATCTTTGGTTTGCCTACAGAAAAGAGTGTCTAATAACTAATGCGTAAAAGCACTTATCTTTGATGATTTTTTCAGGCATTTTAGGGGTCAAGTAAGTCCATCTATATCAAAAAGAACTTGAAAAGAAATTTATATTTTATGATTGCCACTTGGATGTGTATTTGTGTGATGCTATTATCAATTAATTGTAATTCATTAATTGCGATAATTAATTATTTGCTCAAAAATGGCTAATTATTAGCAATAGCTAATATATTAGCAACATGAGGAAAATATGCCATAGTTAAAAGCATGTCTCGTTGCAAGGAAGTAAAATCCATCTTGATTTTATACATACAGTATTTTGTTGTTAGTACAGTATGTCTGTTTATGAATTCAATTTTCCTCAAAAGGAAACATTGTTATCATTATTTGCATCATATTGCTGTTGAGGCTTAAGTTTTACTTGGCTTACTTGAAAGACAGTTTTCACATATTCAAACGATATTTAAAGCTCCATTACGCAGTTGGGCAACTAGAGTCCTAGGAGCAGTTGGGGATTTTGGCGCTTTACAGCGATGTCGGAACCGCGGCGACAAGGGGATGAGGGGGCACTGCCGCTTGCCCTAAAGTAAGGAGAGCAGGAGGTGCCCTTTTGAAAGTTGATAACGAACCGGGCAGAAGGTGCCCTTTTGAAAGTTGAGGGCGGACCTGGTTGGAAGCGCCTATGTGAAATTATTCTAGGTCATTCTTGAAGCTGAAGAAACAATTAGAAACCCACTCACTGACAAATATTACATAATACATAAAAGTTGTTACATACATTTAGTATTTATTTGACACGAAGCATGTCATTTTACTAGTGGCACCGACACCGAGGGCCTTGGTGAGATGAGGCATGCCCTTAGTAATTTTGTTAGCACAAATTTTCAAAAGAAGCCTTTAATCACTTCAGGAGCATGCCTATTTATAGGAAAATTTATAACACACGAAAATATTGAAGTCATGCAGCCAGATGTTACGATAAAATGTCAGAGTTTCTAATTTATATACTTGAAATATTAGAAAAATGATGTTGGAAATAAATTGAGTTTCAAAATGGCTACTTCGCGCTTAAAAACCTAGCTCTGTTGTCTATTATTTCTAATATTTCGAAAACAGCGTGATAAACATATCAAATGGGAGTGAAAGAGTGTTAGCCATGACCGTAATGAAGTTATTTTCATGGATTTTAAGTTTCTCCTTAATTGCGAAGATATTTTTTCCAAACGTATGTCAAATTTGAAATGGGTAACATTGCATAAGGCTTTGACGTTAGGATAGCAAAGGATCATGGAAATATCACAAAACGGCGGCTTCCATGTAGCAAAATGCTTCTATTTTTAGGAACATTTGTTTTCCAATTAATATGCGTGCTCCCGGACTGTTTACCTATTCGCCCGATGGGTAATTGTCAGCATTGGTCCTGGCTCCCCAATCTCAAACCTATAGGTGGGATTTGCCTACCGAAAGTGAGGGAAAGTCAAAAGTGTGTGTGTATGTGTGTGTGTAGGGGGAGGGGGGGGGGGGGTTGCAAAATCACTCTAAAATACAACACATCACCATACAAAAGTATCCATTTGGACAAAAAATTGAGGGTGGGGAAAGTGCCCCCTTACTTTCCTCAAATCCCGCCTATGTTCAAACCATACAAGTAGGAACCATGGGACGAGGAGGCAAGATTCATCCACTTTTAAAATATAAAGGGCCCCATCAATTACTGTCCAAGAAGCGCCTGAACTTTGAACTACCTACCAACAAAAACAGGCTTATACCATGGCACCCCAAAATATATGTTGAGCTAATACATCATTGATGTTCTAGTTTTATCCCTTTCTAAAAAATGTCTGCACCCAGTAACAATATCACATTTCACACTCTCATATCACATGCATAACTTAAGAATTACAGAAGCTTAGTTACTTTCCTGCTCAGACAACATGATATGGAATACAATTTGAAATGATATGCATAATTCATTTGACCTACATATGACTCAGGGGATAGAAGGTTTTATGTATGTGCTGAGAAGCATTTGCATGTAATGACATAACATTTTCAACCGAAAAATACAAATATTCATAGATATAGATGTTTAGATTTACACAAGATGTTTTTCCTACAGACGTCTAGCTCAATCAGTATCAGATACAGTACGTAGTTTCACTTCTACGTGAATTTGAGTTATACCGTATTACAAATTATACGGAAATTAAACGGAAAAAAAAATTAGAACCAAAAGAAAAGATAAGAAGCTATTTTTGTGGTTGACCAATTATATGAAGCTGTATCATATGGATGAATGTTATTAGGCGAATATGCAATTTAGAAAGCCTTTCATTTAAAGTCGACCTTTAAGTTCATCATTTTGGGTGTTAGCCTAATTAATTTCAATTACTTTTGCTATCAACTTTCTCTGGACTCCAATGGTCACTTGAAACATTCAATCCGACTCGGGAGCTGCTTGTATCCATAACAACAAAGCTGACTGGCCGCCTCTAGGCCTATTCTGACCTACCAAGCCATTGCATTAAAACAGAGATACTGTTATAGAAAGAATCCCTGATCCAAATCCTTTTACAACTTCCACAATTTGTTTCCATTTCTTAATTGATGAATTACATGATAAAGTAATAATAATCAAGGTTGCAGCTCATTACACATCATGAGAGCTACAAGCGGTGACCTCAGTAAAAGTTTCCCGTGATTTTACTTCATTCGATTACTTGTTGCCATGGCTACGTATTTTTCTGTCATTCTTGATCATATGAATCGTACCGTGCAGACCCCTGGCTTGATTTAAAAAGGGGCAGGGTGCTAGAATTATTAAGGGGCACATTAATACGCACGCGAAGCGCTGCGTCTTTTCGGCGTGGAGTCCAGGGCCTCACTTTTAAGGCCCAATCCCATGGTGAAGAAGCTTTAAGATTTTAGCTATAATCATACCTCAAAATGAAACTATTCTGACTGATATTGATAAGGATCATTCATAAGCCAAACAGGACAATTGCGTACTATGCTATCATTCTGTGTTCTGTATCCACGTAAGGTATTTTATTTATGTGGTTAATTAAGATTATCAAGTTAAAAAAAAACACATTAATCTAAAAAATAATTTTAAAAAATACATTTTTTCTCTCATGAGGGGTAGGGCGGACCTCCAGGGGCAGGGCGGACCCTCGGAGGGACAGGGCGGACCGCCCCTGTAAAACAGCAAAGCTAGGGGTCTGGTACGGTTTATTAAAAAATAGAAATATATGTTTATGGAAGACAATCTAGCATGAAATATTGTCACTTGTGATGCTTAAATTATCTGATTTTTTTCCGAGACTCCCACCACGAAAGCCACCGTCATTATGTCACAACAATAAGGGGAATAGTTCCGATTGTTTAAAAACATGATATTTCCAGTCTGTTTTGGTGTAATCCAACATCAGGGATGTTTCTCATAGTAGTGTGATCCACCAAGAAATTCCTTACTCCTGGTTGTTATGATATGATCAGACTCCTTTACATGGACTTGTAAATGGGAAACTCTCTGATATGAACAGGTATAGGAGTTGTCGTGTCAGATTATTACTTTTAAAATAATTGGTAATGTACATATAGTCACGTGTATAACCCTTCCGAAGTGGACGATTTAATGCTTCTCAATGCATACATGTATGTATAAGCAAACAGCATATCCTAAGCATTGTCTTATTCTACATCAGAAACATTATTGACATCAACAAAGGTCCTTGAAAATGGGTCACATCTTATTGCAGATTAGGAATACCTCTATACGTAATTGGCTTGAGAGGACACCACTTCCGCCTTCCCTGATGAGGTCACCATTTAGTTGCGCCATTAAGCTGTTAATCAGAAAACCATGTTCCTCTGATAATTTTAAGCATCAGTCTCATCTCAATATAAAAAGGAAATTTCCTCAATTATCTCATTATATCTCTCATTATCTGACAATGTGCAGCGCACTCAATGAATACGAGCCCCGTGATTGGGCGGCGGTTGCTAGTAGTATGTAAAACATAATTTCACCAAAAATGAGGAAACTAATCTGCAACTCACACCAACCAGTATACGTGAAAACATTTGCACACTGTTCACAGAGGCCAAGCATATGTTTATATCATTTCATATTAGAGTATTCCCACACAATCGTGATCACACAATCGTGATTCATGGTTTTTGAAAGCCAATAGGGTATCAGGCTTGGATAATTCTGAGTAATATTACCTTATAAACGATACGATTACAGCTGCCCATTATATGAACCCGGAATGCAGAAAACAGCCAACTGTAAATTTCGACGAAAAATAGTAGATTTCCAGACAGAAAGAATGTCGTGCTTACTCATATGATGCTTTAAGGTTTTTTTTTTTTTTTTTTTTATGAAGGAAATAAATGATTTCCAGAATTTCATTCTAGTCGATTTGTTGTCTAGTTCTAAAGACTGTTTGAATGAAATTATAATGCTCTGATGAAAAGCAGCAAATATACAAAGGTGTGAAGTCTTCTGAACCTGACAATTATGTGTGTGTGCTTTAATGTTACTTTTTACCATTTAGTTTTTTTTTTTCATTTGAATTTGATCAATTCAAGGGTTACATTTAACAGATTATGACAGACATCTTATAACTGTACTGCTGATTTTGATCCCGAAACCATAGTACATTCCACAGTTAAAAGCATTCAAAAGTTAAAGGACAAATTAAGCGAAACCAAAAGTCCCTCCCTTGTACAAGTTATTATTTTTTCGAAGAAACAGCTCCTGTTACTGTCATTAAAATCATAAAATGGGTAAAATCATAAAATCACCCCAAAAGACAAAAATCATCATACAAAAGATATATATATGGAAAAGAGTGAGGGATATTTCCGCTTCACCCCTCCCCCTCGCACCCTAAATCTCGCCATATGGCTTATGAATATATTGCTCAATATAATCAAATTTGCACATTACCCATTAATACATTACAATTTGCACGAAAAGTTCTTAATCAGATCTCGCATGTCTATAATTAATCACAGAACATACAGTTTTTTGTAATTTTATTGCAATCATCATGATTAAATGAAGTATCACACAGGTTGAATCAAGCAGTACAAGTTCCCAGTATGAATATTTTCATATCGCATCCGGAATTTTGACAGGAAGCTTTTAAATTAATTATTACCGTCACTGAATAGCAGCTGCTTGTATACCTATAATTAGGCACAGGAAAACTGTTCTATTTCTTCATCACCGTTGTGGAAATACTCGTTAATTATGTCATGATCGTTTGACACAGACGCTTCCGAGTTTGACCTTATTCAGATCAAAACATCAACAATTTTGCATAAATAGAAACAATCTACAACCCATAAAGTCAAAGTCCATTTTTTGTTACGAATAACTGGCAAATATTCTAAATATATTATTTACTCTGAATTTCGTTATTTTCAAAAGTTCATTTAAATGCTTCACTGGTCATTAATCAATGGTGACATCGTATTATTTAGCACATTTGGACTAATAGCTCCTCTCGGGGCCAAGAGCCCATTGCTTTTTACATAATAGTTTCGTTAAATTCGTTTACAATTGACGAATATTATATTATGCGTTATATTCAGTGCACAAGTTTTCTTCATTTACACAGTCGCATCTTGTATGCTTCATCAACTCACCATGCGCTTATCTGGTTCTATGCCAGTTCAGGAATTTGTTACAAATCCCTGATCAATTTCGCCTGCGATCTAATAAACTGGAAGTACCGTATGCCTTAAACGTAATTTTCATAATGGGCCACAAAAAACACCTACTTTCCAGCGT
Organism: Chiridota heheva; assembly: GCA_020152595.1. Taxonomy (NCBI): domain Eukaryota; kingdom Metazoa; phylum Echinodermata; class Holothuroidea; order Apodida; family Chiridotidae; genus Chiridota; species Chiridota heheva. The sequence goes on along the minus strand of JAIGNY010000573.1, from coordinate 342,448 downwards.
TTGATGTTACTATAGTTACAAACAAAGGTTCAGTGAAAAGTTGAATAGGAATGTTCATCGTTTAATCATCAATATCATTTTAACCGCAATTTCAAGGCGTCAGCATTAAAATGGTTGTATGAACGAGCACCTTTGTTCAAATTGGAATGTATGACATACCCTTGAATCAATCATCGTTTGCAGAATGACTGATATTGTCTCCTAGTGATAGTTCGTAACATGGATTGAAGACTTACAAGAGAATGTTCACCGCAGGATTCCGATGGACATGATTTAGCAGGAAGTGGGATCCATAAACCAAGTCCTATATTTGGAGTAAGTAAACGGCCATGATATGAAATCCATTTCAACCAGTGGAAGGACGGGCGTCGAGAAAAAAGGACCCTTTGTCCCTGCTTATACTCCTGATTCTACAAGTGACCTAATTATCCGATTATGCTGGGTGCATAGGGGAGCTCATTATCTGGTCAGGGTCCAGGACTGCAGGAGATCCTATACATCCCAAACCAGCAAAATTAAATAGAATTAATTGAAACAACGTTACATGTTTTGTTTTGTATACAAACTCCCATGCATGCTTCCCCGATTACATGTGTGCGAATTCGTATTTTTTTGTAAACCCAAAGAGCTTCCACACATTGGTTATCCATACATTAAAAAATGTCATTATTTCAAAAACAAACAAACGACCAGATATAATTATACTGTTGTGTTTTGAAGAAAAGTTTGAGCTGTGTAAAGTGTAATCCATCTGTCCATTGGGCGATCCGAGCAGGGAAGTGCCATCTAAATGGCACTTCCCTGATCCGAGTAGGGCCTATATGCATGCAACTCACGATATGCTAACAAATATACTTCAAACAAATAGATGGGCAGAAGTTTGTAATTTCGATTGCCAGTCTGGTGATGTGTAGAAGCTCTTTGTTTTGACAGTGCAGTATTTTTAGTGGATGATTATTGCTCACAGAAGTAGTTTCGCAAACAACCTTTCTTTCATTGATATCCTACACTTTACATACATAATTACAGTTCAAACTCTATATAGTCTTGGTTTTAAATTTCTTAAAACATCTTCGACATTAGTCTTTAACTAATTATCTTAGAATTTAGATATTTTACAGATATAAACAAATCTTGGAACCTTCATCAACCATTAATCGGATACCCAAAATGCGATGCTCTTTGACATATTGGTATGTCTGTATGTGTTAATTGAACTTTAAAACGCAGCCCTTGTGCATATATACCCAAGCCGGTAAGAACATTTTATCAGCTTATCTTTATGTGCTTGTTGACTTACAGCAAAGGACTGCACTCTGTTTTGTTTGGATGTTATTAGTTCTGATGTGATGGTATAGAGATGGAGATAAGTTCTATACAAACTTATGATATATGGAGTAAGCCTACACAGCCCTAAAACATGTAAAACGTCATGCGAAAATGGCTTGTGTCAACCTCTTGACATACCTTATAGGAGGCCCACAAATAGAGATTATCTTGGAGTGCCTGGAAACAGCGATTTAAATTATTTCGCTTGTCTTGTATCGTTCACGTATCAACATACTACTTTTATGGTAACCTAAAACATGGAAAGGGCAGGACTGAAAAGGTTCATTTGTTTATTTTCTAGACTGTTAGAGCAGTAGAGTACTATCTGACTGGCACTGCCTTTAATTATCTATGTAACGCATCAGCAACTTTCACCAAAATTAGAAGAATAAGCTGTTATTGTGCCCAATGACCCAGAGAGCTTTAGAGCTTTGACGTGTTTACGGCTTTGACGTATTCTCGAGTTATCAAAGGAATAATCCCATGGTTTTTTTGTAAAATTGTATTTAAAAGAGCATACTTTTAGAGCCAATTTGGTACAAAAATCAGGTTGATATCATATTCCGTTTAGGAGATACGGATTTTTAAAGATTTCCCAATTGCATTTTAAAGTTTTTGTACAATATGATGAATTCGTGTTTGATGAATAATTCCTTTGCAAATGTTGATGTATTTCTTTGAACGTTATTATGAAACAATTTTCCAAACGTTATTGAAGGTATATTTGGCAATGTATATAAATACCGAACTTTCATAAATTTATTTGCTAGCCGGTTTTACTAATAAAAAAGGATGATAATAGATTTTAATGAAATACATAAACTTTGTGGGAGAATGTGTTGCTTTGATGTCATACTGAGCCTTTTTCTATTCATTTATTGACATTTTTTGTGAATTTTAAAATTGGAATATCTTATGGTCAGATGGTAGGAATAACATGATTTTTGTACTAAATTATTTCTCAAAATGTTCTCTTTCTTATGCAAGGTTCCAAAAAAAAAAAAAAACATGGGAATATTCCTTTAACGTTTAGTCATCGAATTGTAGATCAAAACATGCAGAAATTCTTCTTCACTACCCAAGTGTGTGTGTGTCCCAGTGCAAGGTATATGCCCAAATGATTTTTTAAAAGAAATGTATAATGTGCACGCATTACATGCTACTTTTTAGACCTTGCTCTTGTTTGCATTTACACAAACATTTTTCAAGAAATTTTAGCATTTGGGTCTTTTACTGCAATGCTGCCAGCTTGTTTCTCCTAAAAATTCAATTTTCCATTTGTTTTTTTGCCAAGTGTTATACGGAATAAAAGGTTTCCAGAGCTCACTAGATACAAAACATCAATAAAAAACTGTCGAGATTTACAGAACTAACTGTGCATTATTATTTTTCGATGAGTTTTACTTTCTTCGTCTCTCCTCAAAAATAATTGGCCCATTAGCCCGTTAAACTGTTAAAACTGATTAAAAAAAGATACATCAATCATGTATGGTGTGCATATTTCTCTTACGTTTGTGTAGATTTGATGCTAGCTGTATGAATATGAAATGAGTTCATTGAGTGGACTGATTTTGACACTCATATTTTTGCTAGTAATGATACATTGCACGCTGGAATACAAAAGGTAGGCCAACGCACTAAAAATCCATCAAGGTAAAGCCTATAAGCAAGGAGCTTCTACACAAGAAGCTCCTTGCTATAAGTAAAGCAGTTTCATGTGCGTGTACTCAGTATCCAACTATGTTTCTGCTTTTACCCCTCTCAATTTCACACTTTGTACAAACTTGATCACATTTTGTTCTTACTACATTTCACATCACATCATCATAACGTATATCGTTATTCCTGGACACTTTGTGTTTATATTGAAGCAAATACTAAAGTTTTGATTTAATTACCCAACTGCCCACACCAATCTAAAATCTGACGGTCTGGTCACAACAATAAGTGGTGAGCTGTTTCTAAGCTGATGAGATTGCAAATAGGGTTATGTTAGGTTGTTGACAATGGCGGCGAACATTCTAGATATTGAAGGGGGGAGGGGAGGGGGGACGCAGATATTCTGAAGACGCAATTGCGGGTTTTTGTCGGAAAAGGGGGCTTCCTACGATTGAAGGTATTTTGTAGGAAATTTTGAAATCGGTAATATCGATATATCGCGACAATAAACTTCATGTTCTAGGAAACACTTATTGCTATTTGATTGTAGATTTCTGTCTTGCACAGGCCTACACACTAACGAATTGGGTTGGGATGACACATAAATGCACACGATAATATTCCGACTTGTTCGTCTTGATATTCAGTTCGGGTGAACCCCTCCTTTTAGCCCTCGGTAAAACCCTTCGAAGGAGGGTTTTTTTAGGCCATGGAGGCAGCCATTACCCATCATGCAATTTCCTTCGCCCATACACTTTGTACAGAGTGACCAAGTAAATTCATTTTGTGAACTACGACGGCGTTTGCTGAAGTGTGAGAGGTACATGGAATTATGGGGAAACATATTAGCTAACTTTTATCCAGTACCTTTTGATATGTTCACCAGTCCGAATTTGAAAAAAGAGCTAATATATGGCACGACCCATGTTTGAAATGCTTAGGTTTTTTGCGAATAATCTGTACTGTGCTAACATCTGCGTTGTGTTGACTAAGCATTGACTTTTCTTCTTTGACTGCGATTGTCAGTGTTCAATAAATTACAAATTAAAAGGGTTATTTTATATGCATTCTTACATTAAATTTGTTCTTCGCGTAAGTTGTGTTGTTATTTACGTAGCCTCTTGGAGAACGCGTTCAATTAAATCATTTTAATGCAGTGAATTATCAGTTCCTTTGTGACTTTCGTATGTGATGTTCTGTCTGAACAGTGAACGTATTCTAACGTAGGCCTATTGACCGTAACTAATGCTAAGTTACAGCCATCATGTGCGTAGAGTGTACGTTGGACTGTTTGCATTGCAGGCTTGTGTGTAATATATATTGTCATTCGTTTTATTCTTTTTCACCCATTGTCTGTACTGGCGAGTAGCGTTCAGACGTTAGGGCCTAATCAAATCATGAATAAAACTTAAGCAGTTAGTTTAGTTAATCTCAAATTGCACTGTTTATTCCTTTACGATCTGTCAGTCAGTAGGTGATCGCATAATGCATACCTGAAATAGACCAAATTGAAGTTAGTAAGCAGCTGAGATGTGTGTGCGATTCGTATGTTTGAACTGTCGACTGGTTGCTGAACTGCGCGATGGTCAAACCGTGGAAGCAGGGATTAGCATGAAAGACTCTTTTCAGGGGTTCACCCGAACTGATATTGTTAGCTGCAACCTGGGATGGTAATCCAGGGAGCTGTTACTTTGACAAAGTAACAGCTCCCTGGTTAATCATCGTCCATGCAAGACCGACTCATATTCGCTTAGATTTAAACAGATGCATCTTATATACACAAAATATCGTCAGATCGTAGACTCGGATGTAATATGTGGCATAAATAAAACTCTTATATTGTGCTAAGAATTTCAATTAAGATCGATTGGGGCAGCGTACAATTGCAACTCCTTTTCATATATACATTCACTGTAAACATAAGAAAAGTCAAGGTGACTAGAGAAACAAAATATGCCTAGTCCAGACGGTGTCTGAATCGACGAGGTCCACCGTCCAAGAGTGAAACACTCGTGGGGGATGGGGTGATGCAGCGTGCAGGGGGAAATCCTTCAGAGGTAATGATTTCCAGCGTAGTGTGCTTTCCTTGTAGGAACCTCAATTTCACGCTGCATATTTGAATATTCAAAAGATACCACAGATAGCCTAACTGTACAAGGAAATGTTCAATTGTTCTATTTCGTTATCATCCTGTTGTGCTTTTTACTTTTGTCTATATTCCCTAGAATAAAAGAGGCATCAAGGCCAGGGCGGAGCGGTGGAGCCTTTAGCGTTCGGCTGCCTGGAAGATCTGCGAGTTATCAGCATTAATCTGTTCATAGAGTTATAACATTTTGATATCAAAAGCCGCCACTGATTTATAGGATTTTTCAATCCGTGTATTTTGTATCCTCATCCCTTGATTCATGTTTTTAGTGGATATAAAGGATCCACTTGATGGTTGAAGCACCTCTGCGGGTGCAGAGGAGGGGAAAAGTTACCAAAAGCTAAGAATCTCAAACGTTTTATAAGAGTTTTCATGTGTAAAATTCTAGTTGTAATTGACATTTAAACCTAAAGCTAGTAATAAAGATCCATTCTTTGGAAAGGGGACCGACTCGGTGAATTCATAACAATACGAAATTAATAACTCATTTAACTTTCACAGCAATACAGCTTTTTATCAGTATAGTTTGCCAAATAATACGTTTAAGCTACGTTTTGCTCCACAGTGGAAAAGGTTGGAGAACAGATTGACAAGAATGTTCGATATTCAATATGACCAAGCTAGTTGTCATACTACAGGGCTGCCAGGCCATTTACATGACATTTGTCGTCACTCATCGACGAGTGAACATACAATTACAGTGACGGGGTCGTCGCCTGCGTATTCGGTTATGATAGCAACAATGCTATCACGAAACGCTTAATACGACCCGGACGAGAACACAGGTACAACGTACGGACAGACATAACATCAACAACCAAGTCATCGACGAGTGGACACACACTTACAGTGACGGGATCGTCGCCTGCGTATTCGGTTATGATAGCAACAATGCTATCACGAAACGCTTAATACGACCCGGACGAGAACACAGGTACGACGTACGGACAGACATAACATCAACAATCAAGTCAATGTCCACGGCCTTTGATAACCAGTTGTAGTGCACTACTGACGTTTCTACCCAACTCAGGCATGAACTCAGAGCCTTGTGGTCTGTAGACATGTATGATAACCGCTACACAACAGTAGGTTGACGTCACTCATAAAATAAGTTCAGTTTATTAAGCACTAGCTATATGCACGGTTCGTCTCCACAGACCAATCAACCAACGGAGAATGACGTATGATATCGGCTTAAAGATGTAGCATAGGTCTCCTCTACCTGCAAGTAGTAAAGTGCACGCATGTTTTGGCTATTTGGAGATTGTTCTGAAATTATAAACAGTTTCCTCATTTGTTTATTTGTATACTTCTTCAATTAGCGCACTGCCATTTACGCTGCTGCAGTCTCCGAATCCAAACTAACATAATATTCTCAGAATTCAGAAAACTTTATGGTCATTGGTCAATAATGTATGGTTGACTTGTGTTGTGAGGGGCATAGTAATTCCTCTGGCAAACAGTTCAAACGTGGGGCATAGTAATTCCTCTGGCAAACAGTTCAAACGTTTTCGATGCATGGACAAGAAAGCGCAGCCCTGCACTCACCAGGATTTCGAAATAAGGTTTTGATTCAGATAAAGCGTTAGACCATGGAGTAGATGGTTAGACCATATACCAAAGGGTCTAGCTGCACTTATTATTCATGTATTGAAAAGGAGCAATACATTATGAAAACACAGACTTTAGGTTTTGACTGTTTGAAAACAGTAGTTTAATTTTGAAATATTAACTGATCACAATTTTGAGTATCCATAATTATGCATCTGTAAAATTTCGTAATGCATGAATCTTAAGACTGCTTGTCCATGCAAGAAGCGTATTCTAAAACCACTCAAAAATCGTATTTCTAGCTGCCCTCCAAGCAGCCAAGAACCAAAAGGTCTTGAAGCGTTTGGCCGAATGACTCATATGTTGACATGCACCAAATCAAACTTTTAAAATCTTTCATACATTCAGCAAAGTGGTACCTCCATGCATTTAGCAGTTCAGACATTTTCACCTTTAAGATTCAATTGCTTTTTTATCAAGCAATTAATTTGGAAGTTCCTCGAGGGCAAAAACTTATCGGCATGGAAATTGTCAAAAAGCGCACAGAATTGTGGTGGGAAGAACCAGGGAAGTGGCACTTGTGAGCAAATCGAAATTTGTTATGAAAATTGTTAGCTTTAGGCAGGTTATATTTTTTATTTTGAAAATTACTTAGCAGAAATGGCCAATACATATTCATGAAGAATTGATTCTTAATCAAAACAGAATTTGAATAGCAAACATACCAATGTGATTAACATACTGGTCTTACAGCTATAAACTGGCCCACACACGGGTAAAACCTCCTTATGTTAGGAATATTCCAATGAATTTTCATTTTCGTATCAAAGAGCTTCCACACAAGCTCTTTGTTCGTGTATATCTGTATATGATAGAGGCCTTATAAAGAAACAAAATCAAAGAGCTTACACACGAGCTTTTTGTTCGTATATATGATAGAGGCCTTATAAAGAAACAAATGAGTGTACAAATCATGTTGATATCTTATTTTTTGGTGTTATCGCTTTCAAATATTTCCCTGGTGTGTTGAAAAGTGACCTCGCAGTGTATAATGTGATGTCATAAAGGCAGATCCAAGACAATTGTTTGTTGTATCAAAGAGCTAGCTCCTTGGTGTATCAAAGAGCTAGCTCTTTGGTTGTATTTCTATAAACCAAAAACAACAGTTTTTCTTTTACTTAGAGTGTAAGGTACATGAGCAGATGGGCGACACATGTTCTTGTAAAGTGCATGTTATACCCCATCTTAATAATGAAACAAAAAATACTTCCAATAATCCATAAATGGGCAAATACTTTTGCAAAGAAATACATAAACATTGTCTTGATTATATAAACTGGCCCACACATGTTTTTCGCGATCTGTATGACACCACATTGTATACTGCCGGGTCGCACTGATCAAATCTTTGAAATAAAATGACTCCATAAGTAGATATCAACATGGTATTTACACCAATTTGTTTCTCTAATCAAAGATGTATGTCGAGGTGGAGTGTTTATAAGCGTATTTAATGCTCGGAGCAAAGGACTTTGGCCCGAGTGAAATGACTTTAGGAGGGTCATTCACGATGTCAAAAGATTAATCTTTTAATACAATTTTCGTGTTAATTGTTTAAAATGCATAGAGAAAATATATTTAAAAAAATGAATAACGAGAAAAGTGTACATACATTGTTTTCGCTTTGTTAAGAAATTCACCTGTTGTAAAAATGAATTAAACCAAATACTCAAGGTCGTGCATTAAAAATGGAGATTTAATGCACGGGTCATAACAATGCAAAAACTACATAGAAATTTGTATAATAATCCTCTATCATATAATAATATTCACGGAACATTTATGCAGGGACAGGGACTGCTCTTTTCACCGACTTTCACCGGTTGTCATTCAGTACAAAATGTGACGCGCACTTTGCACTTAAAAGTAAAAAAGTTTGGTCCATCAATGCCTAGCAGCCTGGGGTAATGTGCAAGGAGGTTTTCCTTTATCATTGCCCGTTTTAAGCCAACTCTTTTTACAGTTTTAAAAAGATATATGGGGGTGGCTAACTTGATGTTGGAGATGCATTATAAAGTACCCTGTGAAGTCCTTGTTACGTTCAGTCGCCATTTAAATTGGTTTGTTAGTGGCCCACAATGAAATAGTACTACTAGATTATGATTAAAACACAAGAGACAAGCTAACTGGCTGATCCGGGTGGTTAACCTTCAATGGGGTGGAACCGGTGGGCAGGCAATTTTTGTTCTTTTTCTTAAGAAAGGTAATTTTTTTGAAACTACGGGTTTCAAGGTGATAGATAAGATGCTCTATTTGATGAAATTGTTGGGGAGGATGAGGATGGCGTAAATACATACATGTTATGTTCAACCATTCAAAACGTGTATGACCCTCTATTCCGCTCTTCCCCTAGACTGCGGTTGACATTTTTCCCATGTTTAAAACTTGAAACACGATATCTTTGGAAAAATAAATCATTTGCATTTACTGGACTGCTGAACGTAGAGTAAAAAAGGCACTGCATGGACACAACTTTTTTAGAAAACTTTCTCTTTGTGGTTTTGAAGTTGTCCTCTTTCTTTGTTGTGTTCCAGTCTTCCAGCTGTCCAGAGCGAAGTGTTAGCTGGTTAGTCAATGTTGTTATAGTAGTACACTGTAAATAAGATTATCTGATTTCTTATATTTTATACAACTGCCAACTTGGATTAATTTCTTGTGGATTTTCTTTCAACACGGTATAAAATGTCATTTCAGGAAATGTATTTTCAAAACGTCCGTTTCATCCTTTTGAGGTCACATCTCTGACAGAGATTTTCATCAACAAGAGTAGCCATTGTTTAACAGATAGCTTTATTCAAAGTCACTATACAGTGAGGTCAATTAACAGTCAAAAAATAGTCACCTCTGTTCAGCCCTCATTTTCCTGCAGGTATACTTCCTATGGCCCAAAGGAATCTGTCACGATTATTCATCCCTTTGAGTAACAATTATAAATTAAATTGCCACTTCATACCATATACAGTCATAATGCCTTTGCAAAACACGAGTTCATGTCAAACATTGGATACAAACACATGGGATATTCTAAAATTCAAAATCAATTGTAAAATATTTATTGGATTAAGGTATGTGAAACGTCATTGACTTCAGATGACTTACTTCTTGTATGTTTTCCTGTTTGAAACTTCGCGAATTATCTACATTATTGTGCTAACTGTTTATGTTTTATCAGATTAGAAAATGGGTGTTCTCACGAGAAAATTTGTGAAAACTTTAATCAAACAATTGTAGACACATGGGAAATGTGTTACTTATGTATTATTAGTTTGCAAACTAGCATCAGCAGCGCTAGAAATATGGTTCAACAAATTTTTGCGAAATTTATAAGCAGAAAAAAAACCCTGGGAAGTACACTTCCCTTGTAAGATAAACCAAACAAACTCTAGTTCATTGAAATATATTTTTTTCTTCTTCAAGTTTAGTAGTTGGTATTCCCATTATTGCTTTTGCCAGTTTAATAGCACTTGGCCAGTCACGTCTAGGGTTTAGTGAAATATCAAATCTGTTTTGTTTTTTCAGAAGGCCTATATCGGATCCCATAAAAAAAATGTACCCATTATGTTCCAATAGGGTTTTGCGTAAAAACGATTTTACCATCTTAACGTATTGCTAGCATCATGTGTATATAATTAATTGATCAGTTACATCACGAATTCCGCAAAAAATTTCAAGTTCAATCTTTATAGTAAGCTTCTCTAATTGAAAATTACCGAATCTTCTGTTAATTCTATATATTTTCCCGGCATGCACCTATGCAAAGTCAGCCTTTAGCTGTTGACCAGTATTGAACTGTTGACAGGTTGAAGGTGAAAGACAGCAATATCATTATCACCATCACATTATAACATTAATACCCACCACTGTTTCAAGAATTGAACATTGAAGTAAAATTAAGATATTATATTATATTACATTATATTATATTATATTATATTATATTATATTATATTATATTATATTATATTATATTATATTATATTATATTATATTATATTATATTATAGTATGTTATATTATATTATATTATATTATATTATATTATATTATATTATATCATATTGTATTATATCATATTGTATTATATTATATTATATGTTATTAAATTATATCAAAGTAATAACTATAACGTGTATTAGAGCCCTAATAATTTACTTCACACATACTACTGCAGCCTTTGTTGCGACGCTCTAGCTGTATTTTGCTTGCTATACTAAGAATTGAAAAGTACACAATAGGACCGAAACAAAAGTAAAAAAAATAATAAAAAATACAAATAATGTTTTTGTGAATGTTTCGCCAAGCATACAGTATATTCCCATTTTACTTTCATCAAACTCCCCGTTGACCTCATATCCTGTGGATATGTAACCGTTTCACATTTGTCAGACCTGTTGATTTATGACTCATCACGGAATCATACCTTTTACAATTTAAAGGTTAAAGATTTCCATGACCTTTACATTTCAATCTATTGAGTTTGGAAGTAAAAAAGGAGTTATCTAACTGTCTAAAAGGGCAATGAGCTGGTATACAAGGCGAACTATATCTGTAGGTCACCCCCTGAACTCTATGGGTGGACAAACCTATGCAGTGTGTAAATTGGAATTGTTAGAATTAACATAATCAGATAACAATGATAGAAGCGTGCAGTTTCAGATTGGAACCTTATAGTCAATAAGACAGTAAAGACGGTCACAGACTTTTTGTTGTTTAAAAAGGGTTCGTTTCCCACTCATATACATACCCTACAAACCTCACTTTAGATGTGTGCGGACCGGGTTAATAAACTTATATTTTGATTTGGAAAGGAACTTTTATGTCTTATCAATGTGGAAGGAATGTCTAGATCATAAAGGCTCAGAGAATAATGAAGACTATATGATATAAAATTACACTGTCAACGGTTTTGACTGTGCATTTTTATAAGCCTTTAAAAACGTACTCATTTCTTTCTTGCATTCAGTAAGTCAAAACTAATACTTCACATCTAAACCAGGGCGTTTAAAAACAGCTTCCTATTTGAACTTCGTTTAAGAAAACGAAAATTATGCCTCAGTTTTCTGTTTACATAGATTTAACGCACACACCCATTAACTATCCTGGAACCTCCCCACATACAGACATACCCAGTCAGTTCCCAGCCTTGCGAAAAGTCGCTTATTCTCTTCTGTGCGTATTCCACCCTCGGATTTATGAATATATAATGAGATGAAACATGCTGTTTTCCGAAGGTGATTACAGCTTTGTCACGACAAAAAGGTTAGCAATACGTGAAGTTTAGGCAGATAAAGGGTTGAAAATACTATCCATTATCATTTGAAGAAATAATTCGAGCAAAAAATAATGAAAATTCGGAGGGATTTAAAACGATTTCATATTTGGAAAAAACCGGTACCAAAAAATGTGGTCACAAACCACATTTCCAGTCTTGGGCCCATACGATCTTTACATGTGTGATAGACACATTCCTTTTCTATGTTAATCTATGAAAATAAGCATTAAAATCAGAGGAATTCGGTCAGGGGTTTATAGTTTTGCACCTATTTCCAGAGGGATCATGTTGATTTTTAAATTATCTTTTTCCTACATCATGCCTCCCTTAACAACCATATTTAGTTCTCCTCTTCCACCACCTCTCTACTTTGTTTTTGTTTCAACCATGCACCTCCCCTCACGATCACAGCTTTCTGACCTTTTGTCCTTAAATTTCTCTCATTCTCCCCCTGTTTCCTTTACTTCCCACCTCCAGAATGATCTGACCTCTCAGGCACAATTTGACCTTAGTTGTTGTGGTGCCGTTAAGCCATCATCAAACAAACAAACACGTTGATTTCGCTAACATCGTACGATCCATATCATGATTCGACAATGTGCAGTCACGTGGTTTTGTTTACATCTGTATCGTAATCTCGCTGGTCAGCATGTGCATGCTGTATATACGGTATGAAATGGCCTTCGCACGAAATAGCCACAAACCTTCGTAATCCCCTGATAACGTGTTTCTTTCAAATAACAAACAGTATATACTTCAGATTACATGGGAATCTTAATTGTATATCAAATTCAGAATAAAATGAATGATATTTAGTGACAACAGAGCTTCTTGAGCCAACTAAATACAATTAGTTTATGTAGGGTTTTGATAATCAGAACCTTGATGCAATAATGTGGTGTCAATACTGATTCTCTCAAATTCAGCCTGTGCAGTAGTATTTTCACTATTCTTTTGCTATAATTCCTTGGGTTAAATACGTTTATATTTGCTTATACTGCTAACATACCATTTCGTCAGAGATTATTTATCCCAAATAACAGATCCCTGATTTCTTTGTTGCTTCGTGGGCCAAAATATTGATATGAATTTTCATCAGCATGAACTATGGATTGGACTCTGCCTCCTCTGACAAAATTTTAGGTAATTTACTATGATAGCAATTTAATGAATTGTGGCAAATCAAATTATACGGATTCAATTTGTTTTTATGGACGTGGGGATGAATCTGGCAGGAAATCACATTCAGATGGTCAGAAAAATACTGACTCGTAGTGTGAGAATGACCTCTGACCCCAAACACTGAAACTAAAACTTGCCCTAGAAAATCACGTAATTCACAAAATAGTCTAAAACTGCATAACAGCGGTTAATAATCATGTACCCGTTTTATGAATATGTAGAATATTTTAGCCTAGTTGTATGGCATATAATGGTATTCTATGAAAGGACCATGTGCACTTCAACCAGTGTTTTATATAGACCTATCCATACTTGCACAATGGCATTAACTTGCAACAATGAAAATTGATATTGCTATTCAGAGGAGAAAGAAACTATTTCTTCAACATTTGATTTATTTCTGATACTGACAATTTATATACCCTTGTTCTTCAACTGTTTCAGACAATAATATAAACAAATCACAACAACTTAAAATTGATTAGAAACAATTCCCATGCAAGGTAGGCCTACATATGAATATATGTAGTGCCACTTGAATTTTGTTAGCAGAATTTATCAATGAAAACTCAATAGGAAAAATGAAAACACAAACACATAAACAGGAAAAGCTTTCACAACCACTCAGATCATATTTAAGTCCTAAAGCTAAGACCTAAACTAATAGATAATCAGCAGTCTGTAGATATCTTGGTCTTGACGTATTTCCATGTCTATGCGGTATTTCAAGACAATTATAAAAAGACAGCATACCAACACGGCAGCACACTATAGGATGATATTAAAAATAACCAGATTATTGATTTTATCCTGTAAATATAGAACCTAGATCTATGGTTGATTTTAACTATGAACACACCATTCTCATTTTCGCAACAGACACACAGACCTTGCTTACACTTCAACTTAAATAATAATATAAATAAAATCACTGGTCTTCTAATCACTTTTACAATACTTTTCAAATATGCTTATGGTGAACAATCATTTTTATTCAATGTTGCACATATTAAAACAAATCAAATGACTGGTACTACTAGGTTAATTTAGAGTATAATGAATAAGGTGGATGCAAAATAACAAATCATATCCTAGCTACCACACTACTGTACCTTACTCTTGATCGCGATAATAATCCACATAAAATTTAATGCTAATCTCTGTAATGGTGGCCATTTTTAACTTCAAAATACTGTCACTAATCGCCACCAGGCCCATACAAATTTGATACTGGCAGAAAGCTTATTGCGTCGTCTTATAGATTATACATAAATTTAGCCTAAATCTGAAGGAATCCGGTGAGGGGCTTGGCATGAATTTCATCCAAAAATTAGGGCAATATTGAAGCACACATTCAAACGATAATTACGCAAAATTAGAAATTCGAAAATATGGAAAATTTGGTATCATTCGAAAGAAAAATCAACCAACTGCCACCTAGCTTATCATCTTTACTACTACAACGTTGTCAGGTGACACCCCACGTGATAGAATACTGTGCATCAAGTGAACGGTTTCGCGAAAACTGCGAAATTCTGAAAGTGGGCGGAGTCCTGGTCAAAGAGAATGACGTCATTAATGCGACTGTACCGACAATTCATGCAGTCATGGCCAAGCTATCACTTTATGTCGACATGAAGTCTAACAGACGATTGTAAACCTATGATTATATCCAAAAAGAACTGCGTCATTGAACATGTCTATACATACAGACATACCACGGTGGAGCAATCTTTTAGCCTGCCTGACTCATGGCCATAAATGAGTGTTCTAAATCACTTTAAAATTTTAATGGTTTTGTTTTAAATAATTTTAAATACTTTTTATTTATTTTTTTCATTTTTCTGGAAACAGGGAAAGGAGAAGTTAGTCATAAGTTCGCGCGGAGAGATGTTTAGTATATTGAAGAGGACCTACACTTAGATAGAAATGATCGAATTTTTGAAATGATCTTGCAGCTTACGTTGTGCAGGTTAGACAAATGGTGCTCAGCTAAAATGTGTACGAAAATCGGCTTGTAAGGTGGTTTTCATGTGTAATACTTTGTTGAGTTCACCAAAAAATGGGAACAAATTTTAAAAAATAATCTTGATAAAAACTTCCGTTTGGGCAGTCTGGCAGTAGGGCTCAGACTTTTTTAGAAGACCTGTTTTGATAATTATGCATTTCACTTTAAAACACCTAGCGGGTTGCTTTTCTTGTCGGCCCATCACCCAACCTCCACTTCCTAAATACACATGGAAACACACAATTCATACAAGTTTCCCTTGACCCTCAAAGTTTTAGGAAGGCTGGTTGGTTTGAACAATCTTCTGAGTCTAAAGAAATTTCTAATTGGCAAGTAAAACACGAAATCAACTGGATGATCCATTAACATTTGATCAAATTTGACTTGTTGAACTCTTTTTGTTTTTCAGACGTATCTTCAAAGTTATGGCCATTTACAAAGAAGTAGCGACCAGGCAGGGACATTGCAAACATTGGAGGAATACAGACAGGGTATAAGGAGTTTCCAAAAAACGTATGGTCTAGAGGAGACAGGGGAAGTGATTGGGGAAACCAAGCGTTTAATGGACCTACCTAGGTGTGGGATCGCAGACGCTGTACCGCAAGTGGAAGAGACGGCGGGCGAATTACGAATGAAACGATACGCCTTCTCTGGAACCAAGTGGCCAACAACAGATCTTACGTGGAGGTGTGTAACTTTATTTTTCCTGGTGAATTTCTGGAAACGAAAAATATGACAAATCTTAAAAATCACATTCCAATATACTTCAATTTTTAGTAGAACCATTTTCCGATGCTATTGTTCAGTGTTAACTTACTCGTGATAGATTTTAGAGTTATGTGAAGATATTTGCCATTTTCTGCTGCTGTCATATAAAACATGTCAATGTGTTACGAACCTTATGGTAGGTAATCGGGAAACTATATATCTGGGTACGGTACCATGTGTGTTTTCTGTGAAATTTACAGTTGCCTTCTTTTATTACAACATAAGTTCTTTTTTATTTCGATGTAGGATACTCAATTATTCTCCTAGTGTGACTGTTGATGACACAAGAGAGGCCTTTGTGAAGGCATTTAATGTCTGGAGTGACGTCACGCCCCTAACTTTTCGTGAAGTGCTGGCAGGGTATGCTGATATCTACATAAAGTTTGCTGTATATGATCATAGTGATGGCTATCCGTTTGATGGCACAGGTGGAACTCTTGCGCATGCGTTTTTCCCTGGCGATGGCATAGGAGGCGATGCTCATTTTGATGATAATGAACATTTTACAGTTCATACTGATGCAGGTTAGTCATTTGCATAACAAATTTTCATTTCATCGGCGTAGTATATAGAATTAATACATTTGTGATATGGACGACACAGTGGTGTATTGCCACAACTGCTCACAGTTGGTTCCCATAGCTTCAGACCTCAATCATTGCTAATGTACAAGTTGCTGTGTTTGGGACTCCCTTAACTCGAAGAAACATAGACCAGCGAGTCATGCAGTTAGTTTTAGCTCGGCTAGTGAAAGCTAACAAATGTTCATCCACAGAAGACAGGTTTAATATTGACTTGCTTTTAATCACTTATTGCAGGTCAATGCAATTGAATCTTTACGATGAATGATGTTGTGGAAACATGAAATTGTAGCCTTCGTTTAAACATTTATTTACTTAATATTCCTTAAGTATCGATTTATCGCCTTGTTTGGAAGTTCACAAGTTAGTAAGATCAGTTCAACAAAAGCGAATTTGAGCTCACTGACGCATTTTTCCTCATATATCGTATTCAGCACAATATTGTGTTGTAGCTGCTGCATTTTACAGAAACGGGAGTATGTCGTCAGCCTCCTAATTAAATAAACGCGGTTTCACGTATACAAAAGCGGAAATACTGTTGTTAATGAACTATTGACAGACAACTTTAGACCAAATTAGCGCCTTACCTTCAGCCTTAGAATGTGTGTCCTCAACATTGCTTATGAGATGTTAATTGTCTGCGTTTGTCCCATCGTCTGAAATACATGCAAAAGTGTAAAAGGAACGAGCTACTCTAGTGATATTTCTGGAAAACAAATATACCCAAGGCTTGTACTGTGGTGGGAACATTTAAGAGAATCTTTTTAAATGAAGAACCGACATACTTGCGTTAATAAACGTTTTATTGATCCCCAAGTGGAATTGTTTTGTCTTTGCACATCTGCCATTCTCCGTAAATTGGTAAAGAATGATGTTCGATTAACTTGTAGATAACCAAATACAACACCATTCTGTGATTTCTCGTCCTGTAAAAGAATTAATTAAAGAAACCATAGGTAAAGAAGGGAAACATGGACAGTGAGAAATTTAAAACAACAACAAAACAATACAACATTACATTCAAGTCTTTAAATTTTGTTTGAAAATGGTCTTCAGTTTTTGAGTTATAGTTGATAAGAGAATCTAGTTAATTTAACCACGCCCATATCCATGTAGGTGTTTAAGAGGATGCAGTTGCGGAGACCTCGTGAACAGAATGAAGAAAGACAAACCATCCCACTTAAACTTGTTAACGTATTAGAGATGATCGCGCTTTTCACGTCTGTCATTTTTCACGTCCATGGAGGATTTGTCCCTGTCTACAATGATGAATCATATACCGTATATCCAAATAGTTAATGAAGAAAGTCCACATGAAATATACATCCATTATCCATTATCAAGGCTATACTGCAATACAGTTCCGTTAGGATGTCTGTTGAAACGATGTCTGATGTTAAGATCCGTTCAGATATTTATCAGGTTTATGTTCATTTACAGGCTTTGTAATCACGAGGCCTTTTTCTTGAACGTGTTTGTGAAGTGTGGAAAAATGTTAAAGGCCTTGGTCACTAAAATGAATATAGATAGTGTTTCGATCAAAATAAACGCTAATAATTTACGTAGTCCGTATTAGTTTCCTAGGCATATTAGTAAAAAGCGAAGGCTTTGAAAGAACGATTTTGGATCGGTAATAGTTATTATGAGCTAGGCTTTCGAAGTTACGAATGTTTAACACGATAACAAATAAGAAGGGTTAGTCACCCAACGAGAAGCCCAAATATGCATGATTCTTAGGAAACCTCTTTTACCAGTTGTAAGTTGGGAGTAGCATAGGAAAGACAATCTGAGAAGTACACTTTGGAAATAAACTGAAACTTTCTTTTGGTACATGGTTAAAAGAAGCGTGTTTCTATTTTAAAAATGTTGTTATTCTTTTGTGACACCATTTAGACGCATGTGCAAACAACGTTTAATACATTTTCTTAATTTACGCCAGAATTTGCCTTTTTTGTTAAAAATCTAAAAATTTAAAGATTTAAGTTTTTAATGTAACATCTTTCAACAATAAATCGCTAATTTCACTCACAGGAACAGATTTATTTATCGTCGCTGCGCACGAATTTGGCCACAGTTTGGGGCTTGGTCATTCTTCTGATCTTACCGCATTGATGGCACCATTTTACCAAGGTTATATTCCAAACTTCCAGCTCCCGTACGACGATCGCCTTGCAATCCAAATGTTATATGGTAAGTTTTGTGAGGTGTTTGGAAAGCAGATTTGCTATAATTCTCGTATCACTGCACCTAAGCCAGTAAATCGAAAGCGATTGAAGGTAAATTCAAGGTTATGTGATCGGATACCTTGTGGTAAAGATATAGGAACTGGGGAAAGTCGAGCGTGAAGACCAACCGAGGTACTTTCTATATTAGATGAGAAGGAGTCACCAACACAGTAAATTTAAAGTGGTGTTGTGTCCCTTTTGTGGTCGATAGATATAAACAGGGAGTTGGCTGCAGTCTTTACCGTTTTCAAACCTTGGGCGAAAAACATGTATGAAGTATCAGATCTTTGGTTGGCAACTTAAATGATAATTCAACATTGCTGATCTTGTATACATATTTTACCGTGACGAGATATCGAAATGTCGGTAACCGCATATTTCTGATAATAGTTTTATGTATTTTAGGTTTGATACTGAATCAATATTTAAAAATGAATTGATATTTTTATAAGATTTTAGTGGTATGGGATTTGGCAGAATAACATGAACATTATATATTATACATGCATGGAAATCTGAATAGCAACTTTCGCAATAACAAATATTTCCATTTTTCTTTAAATTGGATAGTGTGATAAATGTAAGTCATTTTCATTTATCGAATTAAATTCGTCAGAATTTATTTTTATATTTATTTTGTGTAGGAAGGGGGTGGGGGGAAAGATTATTGTACCATAGCGATGTTGTGTTCGTTAATAATCCAACATTTATGCAAAGTATGCCTAAATTTTCACACCATCCAATGATCTTATGGCGACATGACATTCTATGACAATTTGGTATGAAAATTGCGTGAAGGACCTGTTCAGTAAGTACTTTAAGAAAGGCAACCAGTTTAACCCGAAACAATGAGCGAGGACACCCCCTGTTTTCCATGTACACTTATGATTGATGAAACCAATATAGATGTTCTTTGATTTGAGTTTTTTTTCAGATCAAATTATCTCAGGTTTGTCTGGATCTTAGTTAATATTAAGTTTATTTATTTACTTATTTATTTTTATTTATTTTTTATTTATTCTCAAATACAAAATCAATTATAGGAAGATAATGGAATACAATGAATTACAATACATGAAGAAAAAGATTAATAGAAATGTATAAACATCTACCATTTTGACAAGCATATAGGAGAAGCAAAATACAAAAATTACATGATAAGTAGTTTAAAATATATAGATTGATTAACCAAGAATGCCACTGTTTAAAGAATTTATCACGACCTGAATTGAAGCAAGCATTATAGAACAGAACCTTTGATAAAATTTAACGTAATTTTTCAAGTGATTAAAGTTTAATGTTACTTTCAGCATCTTGCATTTGTAAATGTAGAACTGAAACCAAATCATAAGTATGGGTACATCTTTGTTTAAACAATAAGACTCGTTTTTTACATTAATCAAAATATGCCTTGGAATTGTTAACATTTTCATATGAATCACAGTCTAATTCGAGGTTCTGAACTAAATATTCCAGTCTCCACAAAAAAAGATTAAAGTCAATATCAATATCCAAGCTTTCCTTCAATACATTCTTATAACAGTGTGGAGAATTGGAATTAGGAGAATAAACATTCACCAGATTTAAAGTATAATCTTTGATTTTATTAATTAGGATAATAAAGTTACGGACCTAATCATATTGCACTTGTAAGACCTCAGCTGTAAAAATATTCTTCATTAGGATGGCAAGCCCTCTTAAGTTGGATGAATAAGCACAAACATAAATACCATTTCCCCATTTTGAGTGATATATATATATATATATATATATATATATATATATATATATATATATATATATATATATATATATATATATATATATATATATATATATATATATATATATATATATATATATATATATATATATATATATATATATATATATATATATATATATATATATATATATATATATATATATATATATATATATATATATATTATCTCTTGCTGAATGAACATCTTGTAAACAAATTATGGTAAATCTCCTTTTCCTAAGAAAGTTAAAAACATCATTTCTTTTGCTGCGATCACCAAGCCCTCTACGATTTAAAGAACAAATTTTATGGTTCCCATCTGAGATAAGTTGAAACTTTGTCAGATAAAGATTTCGCGGATAAATATAAGGAATACTCGTAATTTCTTCTGATTTTGATAACCACCATGGCTTGTTGTAAAAACCTGAACGGTGGAAAACACAAAGTAATTGAGAGAAGTTTATTTTGCTCAGAATTTTCGTTTGCATGATTTTAATGCAAATATAACTATTAAATTGATCGTATTTTAAATCTTAGGTACAATTATTGAGCACTTATATGAATAGACAAGATGCAAAAAATTCCTGATTGTGACGACATTCCTTTCAGTATTTTTGATTCATAGTCGACAGATGCACCAACAAGCGAATAAAAATGCTTAAATTTCACTGAATTTCTTTACTGTATATGTAACAACAGAAACACACTGAGTTATGTACACCTAAAATAGATAGGTATTCTGCTTTTTCACAGGATCAGCACCCTATGTCCCAAATGAACCCGAACAGCCTCAAGAACCATATCAGACTGTAGCGCCGGCACCACCACCACGACCTACCCTCAAACAACCGAGCGCGGGAGATGATCGATGCTCCAAAGTGTACGATGCTATTGCGGATATCAGAGGCGAATTATTTCTTTTTAAGGTATTTTACCTGCAGTTATCTGGGTATTGCTTCTCTTGTTAGACGTTGTCTAATATATAGTTTGACAGTACATAAAGCTACCATGAATACTTCTTGTATGCCTACTTTGATTTTATTGTTTTTATCATTGGCTTTAAATTTAAATGATTTTTAATCGAAAATACTCATTATTCCCACAGTGCTGTTTCCCTGGTTGTCATTTTATTCGTAATCTTGAACTATGACCTATTATTCGTAACGTACAGGAAGAAACGAATTATGATTGCTTTCATTCTTCCTCTCTACTACCATCCAGCTACCATCCAACAACATCCACAACAATTCGTGATGTGCAGTCTGAGAAAACTTTTAAAGAGAAGTCAAAAAAGGCTTTCTGTGTGAGGGACAATTATGTTCATATTTATGAAACAGGATAACCCATCTTATTTTTATTTTCTTATTCTGACTTTTTTTTATGTGTGGAATCGTCAACTTAAAAGAATGTACCATTTGCTCTTTTTACCATTTCTCTTTCTATATTGTTTTATGCAGGGCAAAAATTTCTGGCGCATGAGGATCTTAGGTCAGCCTATGGATGGATATCCAATAAGGATTGATAGATTCTTCAAGAATTTACCCAGCAAAATCGATGCCGCGTACGAGAGGTATGACGGAACCATCATGTTTTTTAAAGGTGCGTTTCTTTCTTTTGTGCCATAACAAATTTTACTTCCATAAAACATGTCATGCGATTACCTCAATGTTTCAGTTCCATTGCGAATTCATTGCGGCTTCACTTGGCTCTGATTGGTATTATTTTATACCCTTCATTCAACACTAAATATTTTTTGAAGACATGCTGTTCTTCCAAGACATTTTCACTCCACATATTTTTCTGTGTAATCTAAATGTTAATTTTTCTTTTGTTTTATCAATTAGGATCTCAATATTGGGAATATGATGGATTGGATGCTCGTGATGGTTTTCCTAAAGAAATCAGTGAACTCGGTTTGCCAGATGAAATAGATGCTGCGTTACCATGGGGATACACTGGTAAAACATTCTTCTTCAAAGGCACAAAGTACTGGCGGTATGACGAGTTTGAAAAGAGAGTAGATAACGAGTATCCGAAGTCAATAAAGGAGAGTTGGGAAGGCGTTCCATCTGGTCTGTTTGCATCATTTAGGCATTATGATGGTGAGTGTGTTTTTCAGCGAGAAAAGGCGAAGTTTATTATATAAATGAAACAATTAATAAAAACATCCTCATATCCCCATGTGTGTTATGATTGTGAAACATCGTGTAGGCCTCTATGCTTACAATCCAATCTGATATCCATGTTTTACTTGACTATGTCATGTGAACCATTTCGTTTAAATAATTGTTAAACCAACTATACAACTATTAGATTACGTGCAAACTTCTTTAATACTTTTTTTCATATATATATATTTTTTTTTAAACGTCTTTGATATATTGGGGGATTTGAAGTGTACATAAAGAAAGAAAAACACAGCAGCAAAAGAAATGCTTCCAGGCAGTTACCGTATACTTATTGCACTCTCCACACTTAATGGATACTCCCCATTTTCTTAAATGGTAACTCAATTATTTTACTAGAAGTTGCGAATAGCTTAATGCTAAATAAAAGAATTTGTGCAACTCAGCAGTTGTTAGGATATTAGGAAAGTAATCCCTTGATCAGGAGTGTAGGAAGCGTTCGAAACGTGGGGAGGCGAGGGGAGGGGCAGGACTTCTTAGGGGCACTTCTCTAGTTATGTACATGTGTCTACCACTCTATAGGTAGAACTACTTAGCTTAATGCAAGAAAGTAAAAGGGCAGGTCATTTTAAAATTTGCTTTCAATTGTGCGCATATCCCACCAGTTCTTGCACCGTTTGGCAGTACTCATGAGGGACACTTTTGTCGTTTTTCGGAAAAGTAGGGTGGGCACATTTCCCCTACCCCCCGTTACTACACGTATGTCCTTGATAGATCGGAGAACTGCGTTTGTAAGTTCCTGGTTAGACTCAAATGAAGGACCGTGACACTCACATTGACTGATTTTAACATTAAATCTACTGTCTGCCTAATGCTCAAGATGAAAAGCGTAACTGTACTCTACTTCAGATTTGAGCTGTTCACCTTTGCGTCTCTAAAATTCAGAAAACGTAAAAAAAAAAAGATCAATTATGCAATAAAATACAGACAAAGCCTGGTAAATGGACATTTTTACTTTTATTTCTTTGTTTTAAATTTCACATTAAGCATGTTAAGTGATTGATTCTAAGAGAAGTCTAAGTTAACTATGTTTAATGGTAAAACTATTTTATTGTAGACAGTTTTATTTCAAGTAGCTGTAAGCTTAATAGCATCCATTTTGCATTAGTTCATAACAAATTTTTTGTGTTGAAAGACATAAAATTTGACTTTTATATGAGAAGTGTAAGGAGGCTTTGATTTTGCATTTGTGGGCAATCTTTATAAATAACCGATTTTAAACGCTTTTTTATCACAAAAGATTAGTTTATGATTGGCTTACACACACTTGGAAAGTTAAAATACTTAAACGTAGCACTACAAGTTAGACATCTATAAATTATTTTATTTCTTCCATACGTCGACTATTTTCACTTGAGACTGCTTTTCGAATAGTAATTGCATACATCCTTTTACACACAGGTTATTCATGGAACACCTATTTCCTAAAATGGCGTCGTTACTGGCGTTATGATGAGAGCCTAGGAAAGGTGGAAACAGGGTTCCCTCGTATCTTTGATGTGGACTGGATGGGGTGCGCCGTGGGATCACTCGAGGATATGGAGACTTCAGAAAAGACGCCAACAGACGGTAAATACGAGGTTGGAACGGCAGCAGAAAGCGGGGATGGCAAAGGTCAAGGGGTCATCAATACTGGATCCTTCTTTCTACTTCTACTCAGTCTGTTATCTATGGCTTTTGTTTCACGTTTATGATAATCTACTCGGGTAGATATTTATTGTTTTTTAAACTCTCTTCATATTACTGATTATATTGGTATATTGCTTCCATTGCATATAGCTTATTCAATACTTCAGGAGGAATCAACTGGCAAGACTTGGGAAGCAGGGAAGCCATCAAGACAAAATTCTTCATGGTGATCTTCAGTTATTTCAAAGGAACTTGAAGTATACATGACATTGTAGAAAGAGCTGTTGCAAAAATGTGTCTTCCATGACCTCACAGCAGAATTATACCGGACTCATGGGCTGGATTTGCCCACCGAAAGTGTGTGTGTGTTTGAGGGGGTGCACAAATTGAAAGTTGCATATCGAAAGTGGGAGGCGAAATCATAAAAACAGTATAATGGAGAAAAGTAGGGAAAATTCCCTCTAGCACCTCAAATCCCGCCTATGATCAAACCAGGAAGATGTTGTCAAAATAACAGCTTCCTGACCGAACTTGTATATTAACTGTCTTTAGATTCCACCACAAGGCTGATTCTATACATTGCTACCTGTGTGCTAATATTCGGTAACTCACATGAACATGTAAATGCCACGTATTTCTTTTTTTAGATATGCCACTTGTTTTAGATATGGACTGAGCAGTGATGTACATTTTTTTGGCGGAAATGATGCGATATTGAGCTTTAAGCTTCTGTAGTCAATTCGAATTTTCAACTGATAATGGTATTTATCAAGTTTTTAACGATTACGAAAGATTGGTTACTGCTCTTTCATAATCACATTCCTTTAAAGATGTATTGATCTCGCTAGATATAGTCATGGTAAATGGGAAATTGGTTGTATGTTTTGGGCTCACTCATCACTGTGTAAAGTTTTCGTATTGTATTTAGAAAGATTTATGTCGTATTTTGCCATTTTGGACAGTAGGAATCGGAGCATTTATCAAGCTCTTTGAATTTACCAAAACAAAGGTCACTTCATAATCACGTGAACGATGAGAAATGGTGCAAGCCAATGTACAATGCATGATGCAATCAACATACTATTTATATTTTGAATGTAATGTTTAACATAGTCTGTGAATAATTACCCTCTTTCTCACTGGGATGATCGTATTTCTTGAATTCTACCTCCTTTCTTACCTTGTGACATGAAGACGGGTTTGCTCATCGACCACACTGATTGTATTATTTTGACAATCATTCAATGAATCAAATGAATACAAAATTCTATACATGCCATGAACAAAGAGTTTAATTGGAAATATAAGATAGAATAATTAATTCTCAGCAAAACTTTCCGCTCTAAAGTATGCGAAGGTTAACATAAAAATACAATTACCACGTGAGCCATATCTTCATTCTGGAAATTTTGTTTGATTGCAAAGCTGTTAATCCTTAGCAGACGTACATGGTTGATCAGATTGCAAAGGAGTTTTCTTATTTTCATGAAGTTTGCATTATAATATGCGAGGGTAAAATGTGTCAGATTGGTAAAATGCTGCATCTTAATAACATTACTCTTCATCATCTTTGCTTTTACGGCGATTGATGTTTATTTCTTCATAGTCTGTCTTGTCAGCATATGTAGTTCTCTCGCAATCAGAATGTACATTTTTTTAATGTTTTTTTTTTATTTCAGTACTATAATCAGACAAAAGAAACGGATGAGAAAAAAGTTTCTGTTTTACCAATGAACGAATTCACGATAGTTTCTTTAAGAGACAAAAGTGAGGCGATACCACTAAGAGAAAGTAATCATTTGATATTCAATATAAGTTTAATGCATAGTACGATCGAAATTTTAGCAGGGTTAACGTCTATTGCACTGAGAGTCTTCATGTAACGAAGGCATTGTGTCCTTAGAATGTGAAAAGTTTTAAGTGCGTTTACTATATTTTAAACACTTTTTTAAAATAATATCATTTATTATGTCATTTGACATCTTATGGTTTATAATATTAGAATTGACATTTAAAAAAACGCTCCTGAAATGCATAATTGATCATTATTTTGACCCCTTTTTTCTAATTATTTATCCGATTCTAATTAGTAGAATCATGACAATAATTCTAATTATTAATGGATTCAAACTAATGGCTACAATTTCACATGGTTCCAAGAAAGTAGAAAAAATGGAGACGTTTGAGCTACCAATTTTCAATGAATTTAATGTATTTTGTAATTATTTTCTATTATATAAACGAGTGATGCATATATATGTGTCTACCAATAGAGGAGGTTGTCAGAAGAATTGCAAATATGTAAGTTGTAGCAGTTGTCCGTACTGTCGCGCGTATAAGAGTGCAATTAGCTACCACAAGATGGCATGGCATACATCTTGGCAGTAATGACATGCTAATATGTGTGCATATGTTCTTTTTTAGTCACGTGACATAAGGTAATAAGATCAATTGAATTGTGACTGCTCGGAGCATTTAAATCAGAATATACTCCGTGCTCAAATAATATGAAAGTCATTAACAGAATGCAAGTAGAGTATAGCCTTTTTCAGAAGTCAGATCAGAAATGATCTTAAATCATGTATCAATTTTTGTGATTATATCTTGTGTGCGTTAAGCATATCACTGGTCATATTGACTCAGTTGCCAATCTTCCTCTGAGAATCTTAGTAAATCACAAAGAAACGTCTGGAGTAAGTTCACTGACCTTGATATGATAACGTTGGTCGTAAATTATCAATCTTTCAAGAAGAGGGAGAGTGTGTGTGTGTGTGTGGTTTAATTTATAATATGTTGTTTAATCAGACTACTATATTTGGGAAATGTTTATTTTGAGATATTCAAGAACTTTACTTTTTTATTATTTGTTAATGTACATAAGCCTTTGTTATTCCATGTAAGATACACGTTATGTAAACTTGATTAAGTTCATGTTTTGCATTACTTATCCTTGTTCTTCGTTTATTTTGCCATTTTATAGAATCATGTCTTGAATATATCATCAGAGAAACAACAACACGTACATTTCTTGAACGACTTAAGAGCAGGAAGCCTGTATGTAAATAACTTAAGCAGAACATAGTTGAATAAATATTTCTTATTGTGCACCTAACCATGAGGGTATAAGGGCACATGTCCCCATTTCCCTTCTCTCGCAATTTAAATGCCGAAAATGTGGAAAATTAAGATAAAATATAGAATTAGGGTTATGATTAACCATAAAATGAGCTTTTTTTAACACACTGTTTTTTCGCTATAGTGTTGTTGCCCTAAATTGCCAGTTATAGCTACGTGCTTGGCCTATGGTTGCATTTGTGTGGTATCGTTCTCTCACTAAATTACATAAAACTGAATGTTTTCCCCTTGTCTGAAAAACCAGTTTGTATTCAGTTTTGTTAAACGCAGATTTTCTGAACCCCTACCCCGCTCCACCAGTATGATTGCTAGTGCAGTTCAAGTTTAATGATTTCACTTAACTCTCCTCAGTTCAAGATTGCGCCTATTCGTGAAAAATTAATATGCTTCTTACTTGTCCATTATTACTCTGAGCATGTGTAAATAACCACAAGGTCTTTTTTTAATATTCTTTTTTAAATAAAAAATGTATATGCAATATTTATGAATATTATTTTGATTTTCGATTGTGTTAAACCTAATCTGTTAATCATTTTGTTTTAAATTACCTTACGCTTTGTCTCGCTGGCGAGTGGGTGAAATGCTATCGATTAAAATGTATCTGACAGTCAAGAATTGCAATGTTTGTAATCAAAACGCTGTACCGCTGTATTTATGTAAATAAATAAAGTGGTATACTACCACAAATATGTCTTCTGTCTATCGTTATTACTAATAGAGATAGATAATTAAGTAGCTACAGACAGCAAACACGTCTTTTTGTGGCAAAGAATGAATTGTTAATTCCTTGTATGTTGATATCTGGTAGTAAAATTCTTTAAACAGACGGTTTTGATATTTAAACTCATCAATGTTACTTTTGCCTTCAGTTTTGGTTCCGATACGGATGCGATCAGCATCAGGAACCTATGCGGTCATGATGGCGTGTGTGTGGATGGGTGTGTGTATGTATCTATGTATGTACAGGTATTCCAATAGAAGTGGAAAGAAGGCCCGAGAGCAGATATTTACTATAGAAGTGGTGCCTTTTTGCAAAGTGAGGCCCTGCACACACCGGCTAACTTTGCAAAGGCAGATTTGAATCCCTTTCATCGATTGGAGTCTGATTATTATGAAATTAAGCCGAGCTCATTTATACCCTTAGACCAGAAAGGTGTATGGCAACGGCTGTTACATCTGCATACACCATGCAAATACTTATTGTAATTCAACGATAGTGCCCTCTACTTCAAGGAAGTTTAAGAGACTTTACTTCTACTGTTAAATAAAGGCTCTACTTCTACTGTTTTTCGTGGCTTGGTTTCACATCTTCTGGTGTATCAGAAAGAAAGTGTGTAGCTTCGACTCACATGTACCGATGCACCAGGAAGCTGCACTGGGTGTGAAATTATAACTGAATACATGTTCAAGAGTCAACTTACAGTCCTGCATCATGGATCAAGTGGTGAATGATAATTTGGATGTGTGTGACGCTAGCTCGTAAACACGATATCTCAAGAACCATACACCGGAATCATGTCATATGTGGTACACAGATAGCCCATGATCCATATATTTGCCCTATTATGTTTGGTGTTGATATCGTGCATATTAATGAGTAGGCGGGGCTTAATGTTGAAATGATCATATTTTGATAACCACATGTCTGTTTTGTGTCATATTAAGTGTTATTATGTTTTTAGCTAGTGTATACATGTTCATGCTTCACAAATGTTCAATTCTATTAAAATGCTAGTGGAGGGGGGGGACTTAACATGATTTTGATGAAAAGAGCTTGTAAATACAGTATCTCAATAAGTATACATGGGATTTAGTTTATATGTGGTACATAAATAGCCCATGGTCCGCATATGTGCCCTATTGTTTTTGGTTGCTATGTCGTGCATATTAATGTGTAGGCGGGGCTTAATGTTAAAATCTTAAAATGTTCATATTCTAACAATTGCATTCTAACAATATATGTTTTGTTTTATATTTGGTGTAATTATGTTGTTAGCTAGTGTCTGCATACATGTTTATGGCACATAAATGTTGAATTTTATTATTATGCATTGTGGGCGGGGCTTTACATGATTTTGTTGAAAAGGGCTTGTAAACATGCTATCTCAAGAACTGCACATGGAGTTCAATTCCTCTGTGGTACACAAATAGCCCTTGGTCCGCAGATGTTCCCTATCTTTTTTTTTTTTTTTTTTGGGTGGTGATGTCATGCATATAAATGAGTAGACGGGACTTAATGTTAAAATCTTTAATTGCTCAATATTTTAACAACCGTATGTCTGTTTTGTTTTAAAATAATGATGTTGTTAGCCAGTGTGTACAGGTTAATGGGATTATAATGGTTGAATATAATTGTGAAATTCCTTTCTTGTGAGGACTAAGTTATTTGGTTGTCAATGTAACGTTGAGCCCATTGTGTTATAACATTTATAATACAATAGTTCAAACTTAAATTTATTCCGCGTCGGAACCTCAAAACCTTTGGT
Source organism: Chiridota heheva (assembly GCA_020152595.1). NCBI lineage: Eukaryota > Metazoa > Echinodermata > Holothuroidea > Apodida > Chiridotidae > Chiridota > Chiridota heheva. Next base: position 312,463 of record JAIGNY010000573.1, on the reverse strand, counting down.
TTTCTGGTCATGTATATGCGGACTATTAAAGAAACAATTTGGTGTACATTTCAAACATTGCACGAGTGTAGTGAAAAGTGACTGTGATATCATTAAGTTTCTTAATTAAGGTGGTGACTTTTAATTACCCTTATTCTGTTTTAATAGTCTACTTTCCTGACATATCCAATGGTATTTAAGCCACACAATCTCAGAAGAAAAGAAGTAATACAATACCTTAAGACTTTGAGGAATCTGAGGTTCTGGTTGTGACGTCAACCAGTCTGATTTCAGTCGTTTTTACACAAATGATACCAAAATCTAAACTTGAATATCTCCTTAACAGAATAAGATTTTTGAATGCTTTCTTCACAGTTTTGTTTCTTTTGAGTTTCCTTTCATAAGAGATGATCCTTTAAGTCTCAAGAAGCGTTTTAAGTATCAACCATTGTGCAATATGAAACATGTTTGCTCGTGAGAATCCAATTCTACCATTCTATACTCTTAATTTAAAATGAAACAGTATCTTTTTTTCATTCAGAGCTCTCATAATTAAACAAATTGCTTTGGGGTACTAAGTTATGTAAGTACTATACACTGTCGCATCCATCGTCACAAATACGTGGTACCATGGTGATGGTGAACCTTTGTAAAATGAAATGGATTCGTTACTTATTGCAGTCTTCAGCAGACTATTTTCAGCATTTTGAATTTGGTAAACCCAGTCTGTCAAATAAGACTGCACCTTCCCTATAATTAGAGCAAGAAAAAAAACACATTATTATACTGATCTTTTTAGCAAGGCCCCAACAATAAGGTGGCAAAAATGTACAGTTTTGGGGCCCGGGCAACAATTACACCCCAAACGCCACATTCCCCTCAGGTTCCAGAGACCTATTTGTCAAGTTGTGTCACTGGAAGTAAATATTACCGCCCTTCCTCTAGCTCTCCCAGTATCGCCCGGTCCTGTGCTGTACCACAGCTGAAGACGTCCATAGCCACTGACCAACAAAAGGTAAGTTTTCGATAGGCTTTTTAATAGTTATGCAACAAGCTTTTTTTCAAGACTTGAGATAAAACTGCGAAGACAGACTACGTCATGAACCTTATTTCATGTTAAATGTAATCTTTTGCGATATCTTATTTCATTTTCGAAATAATTATATCAAAGAAACAGCGTTACACTTATACAAAAAAATCTTGGTTTGACTACGCTAGAGATCATCTGGTAGTGATAGTTTGACTTACTGTAATTCTTGCATGTTTCAGGTAATCATTATGTGACAAATGGTCACAGCTTGAAGTTGACCAAAGAGTTCTTACTGATTGATATATGGCGTTTAAGCTTTTCGCAAAGGATTGTTGAATGAGCGGAATGGTTTGCCTGAGTGAGTAGTTAGCTTAAATTATGTTCTTATTTTCAAAGTCAACATTAATAAGTTCTTATAAATCTTGGAGTCTTAGACCGTCATCTTGTTATGTTATGTTATGTTGTATAAGAAGTGAAGAAAGGAGCGGATAATATTTAACAATGAGAATAGTTAAGATATACATCTGAGTTTTAAGTTTTGTCTCGAAATTATGTTTTCCTCGGACGTCCTTCAAATTGAAAATACATAGCAATGTATTTCGCTATCACCTTAGAAAAGAAAAAAATAATGGAAAATATCCCAATTTGGCAATCTTCAAGTCACAAAAAATTCCATGATTTAACCAATCGTTTGGTTCCTCATTTCAGTACCCTTGTCAGACTATTCATTCTGAATGATATCCAGCGATTTTGCCGGATTATCACAATTTGTTTAATATTGGGAGAAAAGTTTTCTCCTGTTTCCCTCCTGCTCACCCCATCCCGAATACTGTTAATAAACAGATAAAGATGGGTAAAAGTATAACCATATTGGGTCATTTTACACACATCGGTTGAATAGCGGGTTAGCCTCTACCAAGAAATGTGTGATAGTTTGAAGCCTTATACCAAACGTTGGATATGATTTACAGCAGAATATAATGATATAAGCTGATAAGTAAGGATTCGCCGATAAAGGCTATAAAGCAAGAACATTATTCATCCGAATCTTACTCATCGTCCCCAATTGCATAATTGGCAAATGTGTCTCTTTGTTATGAAATGCAAACAGCATTAGGGAAGTTATTAAAACTTCCCCAATTTTATAAAGCTAAGATTTGTTATCTAACAGTCTAAGTGCAGGTAAAATTAGGGGTCTTATTGAAGAACCTCAGTCTACAAAGCTAACATTTGTTATCGAAGTACAGATAACATTAGGGGTCTTATTAAAGAACATCATTTTTACAAAGCTATTAGCTTTATTATCGAAGTGCAGACAACACTGTAGATAGATCTTATTGAAGAACCTTAATTTTACAAAGCTTGACCATGTACATGCTGCCTCTCATGGTAAGTTAGAAATATATCTAAAAAGATAGTAATATTGCAATGATACAAAAGACAGAAAGTTATTCTATTGTGACAAAAAGGTATTGTTTAAATGTGAACTAAAAAGAAAATTTTAGCATTCATCACCATATCACTGCAACCACGTAGAAACCTTCGTGACAGAGCGGTAAAGCTTCAGCTTTCTAATCTAGCGTCCCGGTTCGATTCCCGTGGGTCTCCAACTAGTGCCCCACGACTGATTAATGAAAACGGCCGTCGGCGTCTTGACGTCAATACCATAATGGAGGTTTGTTGGGACGTTATAAACATTGGTAAACCAACCAACCAAGGAACTTTATAAAAATCAGGCTTTCGGTTCGATAACTTTCTGAACAACTGTAGAGACGATTTTGTGTGTGTAATAAACTACTACACCTAATCATCATATCAAAAGTCAAAGGAAAATATCATTTTTAATGAAATTGACTAAAGTTGAAAATTCTTGATTATTGTCTGTTTTTCTATCAATTATAATGTGAAACAATGTTCCATTTAGGTTCAATAAACAAAAAAATAGAACCGAACATTGCACAATTGCACCAAAAAAAGAAGCAAAGAAATTCATTGTCAATATCCTATAGAGGTCAAAGCAACGTAATAATAAAGTAAATGAGAAACATCTGCTCCGATTTTTTTTTATTTTTGAAGGGAGGGGGAGGAGGGGCCAAAACGATGATGCTGAATAATACACCAAATTTATACGGCTGCATTACAAGTTTCAAGTATCAAAAATCTCTTATCAGGTCAACTTGCATGTGTGTTGTTTCATCTTTTTGTATAACTTGTTCCAATTACTTTTTCTATCAATTTTCTCTGGACCCAACAAATTCAATAATTTGAAATCCGACTAGAGAACTGTTATCAATTATTCGTAACTATAATGATTGTACTCATAACCAGGCTGGTCTATCCCTACATTTTTGACCTTATGACAATATTTGATATACCAAAACTTTGAATCCTACCTTTATTCTATTACATTTTCTGCAAAGACCATCTAAGTTATCAAACTACATTCCAGTGAAAACATTATTTTAGAAAAGAAAAATTTCACAGTGGCTCTGAACATTTAACAATTGATGTTTAGAAGGAGGAAGGAGTATAAGCCAGAAGGAAGAAATTTAAGCAAAAACAATCGTATTGGATCAAAGTACTAAAGTAAGATGATCAACTTGTCAGCATGTGAGGAAATTTCATAAAAGTAAATCAAACGAGTAGGTATTGTAATGTACGTGCGCATCTATCAGAAATTAAGACCACCTTCTGAGTTGTTACCTATGTTTAATTTTGATCGCTTGACTTTGTCATTTTTCCTTTTAAGTTCTGAAATTTCTATTAAGAACAGAGGGAATGTCGTGACACTTTCTTTGTTTGTTTTGTTTTATAATTTCTGTGTCATCATATGTTCTATGATTGTTATGTTCATTTTCCGTTTTATTATTGCTGTTTTGCGTTTCATATATATGTTTATGTTATATATGTTTTATGTTTATATATGCTATATTTTTGTATTTTGTATTGTTTTTACCAATAGCCATCCAGAGTACAGTTCAAGGGTAAGTTTTTTTATATTTTATATAATTTCTGTGTCATCATATGATCTATGATTGTTATGTTTTATTTTCCGTTTTATAGTTCCTATGTTTAGCGTTTCATATATATGTTTATGTTGTATATGTTTATGTTATATATGTTTTACATATGCTATATTTTTGTATTTTGTATTGTTTTCGCCGATAGCCATCCACAGTTCCAGAGTGCAGTGCAAGGGTACGTTTTTATGGTGTAGTGCGCTGTGCTGTGCTGTATTTCTTAACTTAAACGTTAATTCTGATATTTGAAAGAGTTACCAAGTTGGATAGATTTCCTGTAAAAAACGTATTATTAGGTCATTTTAGGAAATGTATTCTCAAAACGTCTGTTTTTTTCAGTGGTGTCACACCTCTGACAATTTTCATCAAGAACAGCACTGGTATAACAGATAGCTTAATTCAAAGTCGGTATAGTGAATTCAGTCGATAGTCACAATAGTGACAATTATTGTTAAAAAAAAGAGAAGAAGAAATGTGGTCCAATCCCCTAGGCTGGGAAAGAATCAATTGCTTCATTCATTTTAATACAACTTAGACTATAGGCAATTGTACTATAGACATCTGTGTATGTGCTATACATAATGATTAAGCTTTTGCGAAGCTTTGGTTTTGTTTGCAAATAAGAATTGGAAAAGGTATACAATCACAACCGAAACCTGAACAAATCAACACAAATAAATCTTTTACATGTTTTCTTCTAATGTCCTTGATTGATTTGGTGGTAGTATAGTTTTGTATGCCGCAAATACACATGATAAGAACCATGAACATGTATCTGACAGCAGATAGCATCAGCACAGTCATGTCCATCAGAGAAAAAAATTAAAATATGTAATTATGAAGTAAGTTTTCGAATTTTATGTCGCAAATATTATTCATGAAATACATGTACACGTACTTTCTTGAAAAGCATGCCTTGAACTCCTTAAATTAATGAAAAATCGCTTGCATTTGGGACATTGAAATCGTTCACCGCAAATACCATCATACTGTCATACTGAAATATGTAATCATGAAGTAATTTTTCGAATTTTATGTCGCAAATATTTTTCATGAAATACATGTGCACGTACTCTCTTGAAAAGCATGCATTGAACTCTTTAGATTAATGAAAAGTCACTTGCATTTGGGACATTGAAATCGTTCACCGCAATACTGTTATATGCATGACATGTAAACATATTTCTGTTGTAAGTACACGGTAGCAAAATTCACATGTCTGCATCATATCCAAGTTTCATCACAATTCTCACATTACAATCAACGCAACTAACACGTGAAATAAAGCTAATGTCCATGAACATTTTATAAATTTTGGATTAATTAATTCTTTTCATCTTTTTAGACGTATCGTCAATTTTATGGCTATCTACAAAGACATCAGGCAGGGACATTACGCAACTTGGAGGAATACAGGCAGGGTATAAGGAGTTTCCAAAGAACGTATGGTTTAGAGGAAACGGGGGAAGTAGTTTGGGAAACCAAGTGTTTAATGGATCTTCCTTGGTGTGGAATTCCGGACGCTATACCGCAGGAGAAAGAAACTACGGGCGAATAACAAATGAAACAACACGCCTTCTTTGGGCCTAGATGGCCAACAACATATCTTAATTGGAGGCATGTTAATTTATTATTTACTACTTAATTTCTGGAAACGAAAATATGGCAAACCTTGATAATCACATTTCAAATACTGTAATAGAACAATTTCCCGATAATTTTCATATTGATGATGCTGCTTCTGACAGTCAATGTGTTACTGTAGTTAATTGGGTAACCTGCAGTTATCCGGGTAAAGTACCATATGTGTTTTTCTGTGAAAGCTTTAGTTTATCTTGTTTCATTACAGCATAATTTCTCTCTATTTCGATGTAGGATACTCAATTATTCTCCAGATGTGGGTGTTGATGACACAAGAGAGGCCTTTGAGAAGGCATTTAAAGTGACGTTACACTACTAACTTTTCGTAAAGTTGAGGAAGGGTATGCTGATATATACATAAAGATTGTTGTATATGATCATAGTGATAGCTACCCGTACTTGCTTGTTGGTGAGGTGTTGTAATGCAACGCGGGGGGATTCCCACTCCACATGTCCCTCTCCATCAGGCCTGCCACTCAGCCACTGCTTCAGACTAATTAGGCTTAATCATTGTTAATGCACAACTTGCTGCGTTTATGAGTCCCATCTGCCTCAACTTGAACAAACGTAGACTAATTAGTTATGCAGTTAGTTCTTACTGTGCATATGAAAGCTAACAATCCTCAGAAGACGGTTCCATTTTGGGTTGTATTTGATTAGTTATTTCAGGTCAATGCAATTGAATCTTCACGACAAATACTGTTGTGGAAACATGCAATTGCAGCCTTCATTTAAACTGGATTATTTACTTAATTTTAAGTAGGTACCGATTCTTCGCCTTGCTCGGAAGTTCACGTTAGTAACATCACTGTTCGACAAAAACCAATTAGAAATTACTGACGCATTATTCCTCATATATCGTCTTCAAGAAAGTATGTGTTGTAGCTGCTGCATGGCACAGAAACAGGAAATGTGTCGGCAGCTGCCTGATTAAATAAACGAACTTTCACTTACACTCAAGAGGAAATACCGTTGTTAAGGAAATCTTGATGATAGACAAACTTGACCAAATTGGCGCCTTATCGTAAGCTTCGGAATGTGTGTCCTCAACATTACTTATGTAAAGTTAATTGTCTGTCTTTGTCTCATCATCCGAAATACACGTAACAGTGCTAACGGAATGAGGTTTTCTCTCATTAAATTTCTGGAAAACAAAAATATAAGTACTCAAGACTTGTACATTGATTAGAACAATCTTTTTAAATAAAAACCGACATGTTTGCATCAATAAACCTTTTATTGGCCACCAAGGGGAAATTTTGTCGTCATGACGCATCTGCCATTCTCCGTATACTGGCTAAAATGGTATCAATGGAGTCAATCGTACGTGTGTAGATAAAATACCATTATCTTATATCTCGTAGTTAGTGGTAAGTAGATGGGGAGAGAACCACTGTCAATAGGAAATTTATTTGCATTGTTTTACGCGTAATGTTTATGAGTATATTACTTGTACACCATGAAATGAATAAACAAATGAAATATTCTTTACGTCTCATAATTAGAACTCATGGTTTCCTATTGAACTGTTAAACAGCATTACATTCAAGCAAAAGTCTGAAATTTTGTTTGAAAATGTTAATTGGGTTTCTCGTTTGATAGGCCTAAATGGTTCATATGGGTAAGTTTTAGGATTTATTCAACACATGCAAACTTTGTTACATAGGAAAATCAAAGGAAATTAGAAATAATTTAAAAATCTAGTTAATGTTTTTTACACTTCCATAAGAGGACACACACTTGTGGAAACCCTTTGAACAGAACGAAGAAACAGCTTCGCTGTAAACCATATCAGTGATATTTCTGGAAAACAAAGAAACAAATAGGCCTACTCAAGGCTTGTACTGTGGTGAGAACATTTAGAGAATCTTTTTAAATGAAGAACCGACAAACTTGCGTTAATAAACCTTTTATTGATCCCCAAGTGGAATTTTTTTGTCATTGCACATCTGCCATTCTCCGTTAACTGGTAAAGAATGATAATCAATCAACTTGTAGACAACACCATTCTGTTATTTCTCGTCTTTTAAAAAAATCAGTTAAAGAAACCATAAAGGTAAAGGAGGGAAACACTAACAGTAGGAAATTTAAAACAACAACACAACAAAACAACATTACATTCAAGTCTTTAAATTTTGTTTGAAAATGGTCTTTAGTTTTTGAGTAATAGTTGATAAAAGAATCTAGTTAATTTAACCACGCCCATATCCATGTGTTTAAGAGGATGCAGTTGCGGAGACCCCTTGAATAGAATGAAGAAAGACAAAACATCCCACTTAAACTTGCTAACGTATTACAGATGATCGCGCTTTTCCTGTCTGTTAATTTGTCCTTCGAGGATTTGTCCCTGTCTGCACTATGAATCAGATACCGTATATCCAAACAGTACATGAAGAAAGTCCACGTGAAACATCCATTAGCTAGTACAACGTTATACTGATGTACAGATCCATTAGTACTTCAGCTGTCAGGTTGTCGAAACGATGTCTCATGTCGAGATCCGTTCAGATATTTATGTTTATTTACACGCTTTGCAATCACAAGACTAGTTTTTTTCTTTAACGCAAGTATGGAAAAATGTGTTATAGCAATGTTTAAAGCCTGGTCCACAGCCTGCTAGAAAGAATGAAGGAAATATAGCACAGGCATTATATAGATTAACCCACCAAAAATTGCAATAGTTTTGATTTTACCACCAAACTACTCAGAAAGGTCCATAGAATAACAGGAAAAAAGTCTACCAAAATCAACAGAGTGGAACATGCCTAATTTCAAAATGGCCGCCATTATAAAAGAAATACAGAAGTTTTCAGGCTCAAAATCTACCTACTGTGGTGTATCGGTTATCATACCTGTCTACAGACCACGAGGCCCTGGGTTCAAACCTGGGTTGGCCCGGTAGACACGCCAGTGTACCACAACTGGTTATCAAAGGCCGTGGACATTGACTTCCGGGTCGTATTAAGCGTTTCGTGATAGCGTTGTTACTATCATAACCGAATACGCAGGCGACGACCCGTCATTGTAATTGTGTGTTCACTCGTCGTCGTCGTCGTCGTCGTCGTCGTCCAGGCTCAAATATATCAATTTATTTTGTCCCTGATATATAAAATCTCAGTTGCGAAAGTCCCCAAAATAAGAGAAAAGATTTCTCAAAGATGAACAACCCATGGAATACTGCATAATTTGCATAAAAATCCAAAATGGCCGTCCTCATATAAGCAAGATTTTCCTTATAATCATTTCCTGTGTCAAATATTTCAATGTATTGTAAAATGTATTATAAATTGACTTGACTCCAGCTTAATCCAGAAAGGCCCTTAACTAACAGGAAAATGCCTTCCAAAATCAGCATGAGGAACAGTGACTATTTTGCATAAATTCAAAATGGCTGCCATTCTATCATTGCAATTTGCAATATAATCAATTTTTATGTGAAACATATAACACAGCGCAATGTGTTTTACAATGAAATCTATGCAATAATTTTTTGAGCAAGAGGATCCCATGTAACTTAGCAGAACATTGCAGATAACCTAAAATAAGGATTTTTACTTGTTATAAGACAAATAATTAAGCGAAATGATATCTGAAATAGTGATAGATTTAATTCTTGCAATAACAAGCGGTTTTGACATATTGTTGCTCGTATCATGTCAAAACAAATATCCTATAATTACGCAAATAATTTAACAGTATATACATCTACATGCCTGTTCGCTTGCTACTGGAAGTTATGCTGGAGCTGCTTCATTAATTGACCTGTCATACTACCAGCATTAAATATTGTGCCGAAATATACTTCTAATATGAGGCCTAATATAGTATCTGAAATCCTGGATATTTTCTGTTGTCCCTTTAGATTTATACAGCTATTCTTTAAAGACAGAAACTCGTCATCTGTAGTTTCATCATCCTCTGCACCTGAGGACTTAATGCATAAATTCCCCTACAGCACTCACAACCAGTGGAACATTCAAGTCTATGCTTCCTTCATGAACATTGTCTTGTTCCAAATCCCATCTTACAGTTGCACCTCACCAACTCCAACAGTTCAGCTGAGTCTGGCTCTTTGTCGGTAAGCAATGAAGACAACTTTTCATCATACGGATACCACCCTTAGTCCTAGGGAATAAATGAGCCGAGAGCCCCTTCGGTGGCCTCCCGAGGACATGAACATGCAACCCCATGGCTCCGGACGTTCCCGTAGCTGAGGAAAGATAGGACAACAAGTTTGACCCCGGCTCCCCATAGAGTGATGGCCTGTCGGAGTTCCTGGGGAAGTTTGCAGGGGGTTTGTGAAAAAATCACGTCGGACAATCCGAGAAAGTTATCGTCTGGAGTTCACTTCCCCCGCACCAGTGGGAGAGTCCTCCGTGCGACTCTCATACCACAAGATCCAACCTCGAATGGCTCCTCCGAGAAGAAATTTCAATCTTGCTCGCCAAAAGGCAGCAGAATTCACCCATCACCTTCACGTTTTTTTTTTTGGCCTTAAAAAAAAAAAACAAATGGAGACCCACCTTGAATGTGCGGCCCCTGAACAAGTACATCAGGCCAAAACACTTCAAGGTGTAGATACTTCACTCTACCCTTCTTCAGCTACGTCAGACTCTTTGGGCCACGTCCATAGACCTCTACCTTTACATCCCAATCCACTGCCTTTATTGGCATTCGTCTTCGAGGACCAAAATTACACCTTGATAGCACTCACATTTGGCCTCTCTACGATTCCCCATTTCTTCACGAGGTTGGCGACGGAGTTTCCTGCGTCCCTAAGGAAAAACGGCATCTTAATCTTAATATACCTTGACGACTGGCTAATAGTGGGTGGCAGACGACCCGAAGACGGCGGCCTCCCTTACCGCCAGGTCCTTGAATTTATTCGCCATTTAGGCTGGGTGATCTATCGGCAGAAGTCAGACCTAGCACGGTACTCAGACCTTCACTTACTTGGCGGTTTTAGACATTTTCCGGGCCGATCAGGGAATGGCAATTAGCCGTCCAGGCCAGGCATCTTTAAGTATCTAGCGAGCTTTGTAGAAATGGTACCGGTTTCGCATGAGCGATCTACAGTTTCAATCCTTTGACGAGGGTTCTCTCTACCTCTGTCCCACCTTCACAGTCAGACAGTCAGCCATCCCGCATATGTTATGGTGGCTATAGACCTACCCCATTGGTCTAACGGCCTATCTTTTCCGCCTTCTATCTCCTCCATCACTTTCGTTACGGACGCCAGCTGGGGACCACACTTATACCAAAGTCAAGTGGAGCCAGTGGCCCATCAATATGTTGGAATTAGAGGCGGTGTGCAGACTCCTGCAGCACTTTCCCCCATTAGTGACATACAAGTCAGTATTTATTCGTGCAGACAACAAAACGGTAGTCAGCCTACATCAACCACCAGGGGACCCAGGTTCAAGGATTTGTGGTTACAAGCTACAAGCCTGTCACCTGCCTGGGAATCTCAACACAATAGCGGACCTCGTGTAGTACCTCAAAGACAACTCTGTGTCCTCCTCCCGGCGACAGAGATAGAAAGCTCACACACTATTGCGCCTGACTCGCTGACTCGGGCAATAAGGTCAAAAAGATGGACGTGTTCACGATACAGTGGACCTCATTTGTGGGTTATGCGCTCCATCCATTCAATGTCAGGTCATCCCAGCGGGACAGAACAAGCGTGGTTCCCAACCCTACTGCGATCGGTATAAGGTTTCTTATACCAGTCATCTCTACGGGACTTTCTGCTAGCAATCCCAGAGATAGAGCCATTACACCCCAGCCACAATAACTACTTTTGACTGAGTGGACTCTCTCCAAGCGTCTTTCGCTGAGAAAAGCCTGCTGCATGAGGCTTCAGAAATGGCGGCCAACGGCAAGTGTAAGTCTACGCTTAGGAAATATTCTTATAGGACCTACGATCCTGGGCTAGCTCCACCATGGGACATTCGATTGGTGCTAGAACACTGGCTAAACCACCCTTTCAACAGTTTGCTAAGTGCGCTATCAGAGAACTCTTTATCAAGACACTTCCTGTTGACTGCAGCCTCCGGGAGGCGTCGGAGTGACATTCATTCGCTATCCTGGACGTAAAAACTTTTTAATTAAAAAAAAAATAGACGTTTCAAGTACCAATTTTCAATGAAATTGAGTATTTTGTAATCATTTTTTATTATATAAACGAGTGATGCATGTATATGTGTCTACCAACAGAAGGGTTTGTAAGAAGAATTGCAAAAATGTAAGTTGTAAGAGTTGCCTGTGGTGTCGAGAGGATGAACTATAACCGTACAATTAGCAACCACGAGATGGAACAACTCATGTAATACGTATTCATTATTTCCTTAGTCGCAGCGCATAAGTCTTATATTGTGATTGCTCATATCAGAATTTACTTCCTGCTCAAAATGTATGAAAGTCAGAAACAGAATGCAAAAAGAGTATGGCTTTTTCTTACATAAAAGATAAAGAAATGACTTAAATTATATATCAATTTTTCAAATTTTAGCTTGCGTGTCTTAGGCATATGACTGATCATATTGTGTAAGTTACCAATCTTCCAGAATATCAGGAAATCACAAAGAAACGTCTGGAACACTGCGCTTTAAAGGAAAAGTCCAGTGATCAAGAAAGCTCATCTTATATGACTTTAAAAGAAACAAAATGGCTAAGAAAAACATTAAAATTCTTATTCCGTTAAGGAGATATTGAAGTTAGTTTAAAGTTCTGAACCATTTAATGGGTAGAAATGACTGAAATCAAACTAGATCAGGTGATGTCATATACTCAAATTCTTTAAAGTCATTATGTATCCTATCATATTTTTTCCTGCAATTTTGTGGCATAAAATCCGTTGGATGTGTCGGGAAAGTAGTAAAACAGAATCTAGTAATGGTACTTACAATTTATCACCTGAAGAAAGTTCGAGGAAATATAATTAAAATAGTAAAAGAGTTACATAAATAGAATATATAATATGTTGTTTAACCAGACCATTATTTTTGACAAATCTTTATTTTGAGATATTCAAGAACATTACGTTGCTTATTTTTTTAAATTGATACAAGCCTTTGTTATTCCATGTAAGATACACGTTGTGTAAACTTTAATTGAGTTCGTCTTTTGCATTACTTTTTCTTGTATTTTGCCATTTCATTAAATACGATCTTAAAGGCAGGAAGTATGCATATAACTTGAGCAGAACATATTTGAATATATCCTTTATCATGCACCTAACCATGAGGCATCAGGCTGCACACCCTCCTTCGTAATAAAATGCCGAAAATGTGGGAAAATAAGATGAAATTAAACGCTGCACCGCTGTATTTATGTAAATAAATCAAGTGGTATTACCACAAATACTAATTATTCTGTCTATCAGTCTATCGTTATTACAAGTATAAATAAAACAAAGTATCTACAGGTAGCAAATGTGTATATTTGTGGCGTACAATGAATTGTGAACGATTAGGCCACGCATTTAATGATACCCTGCAGTAGTGCAGTGTAGTTCATTCAGCAGTAAAAGAGAACTTGCAAATAATTTCCATTCAACTTTCCTCAATTGAAAACTTATAAATACAATACACCTTCAACGGTACAATGCTAGGGTGGGAAGAATGGGTAAATCCCACGGGCCCCGAGCAACAATCGAGATTTGGGGGCCCCCGAGAAATAAAACTGCGATATGTTTGTCATAGGGCCCCGAATGATAAATTCCTCAATGGTCCCTACTGAATGCCTTAGCTTGTCAGCTTGTAAGCAGTTGTTATTGTAAAAATGAACGAGGGGTGATCTTTGCTTCATGAAATTGCAAGTGGAGGAGTAAACAGGATAGCTTGGCAGCTTGGGGAGTCGAGATAACTAATGTAAATACATTTTGTGATTTATTCAAGTCCGAAAGATTTGTCACTTTCCACTCCTTCCTGACGCGATTTGTGAAAGCCCCTCTCAGTGGCCCAATTAGTGCCCTATGGGCCAGGAGCGAGTGGGGCCATGCGGGCCCCTATGGTAAATAGGTACAATGATATAATTTTTCTCGGGCCCTCTTATAGGGCCTGGGCTGGGCTTTTCTTAAGGGGGAGACTACCCCCTACCCCTCCACTTAGTTACGCCACTGACCCCTCTGAGTTTTCCCTTGACTGCCTGAGCGCCAGTTAATTTCGAAAATATTTAGCACGGGGCCGAGTCCCTTGCAAAACATTCATATTTGCATGTACTGATTGAAAGGGAGGGCGACTGTTTCTAACCATTTAGTCTGTTGTAATAATAGTTCAGTAGTTACACTCAGACTGCAGTGAATATGTTTATAACATGAAACATCTTAGTTTCTTTCAAATGTACTGTAGTATCCCTACATTATTTGTGGAGACAAGCAACGGTAAACTTACCTTTAGAAAACTCCAAAGTGGTCCTTTTTATACCTAATTCTGAAAGTCACGCTCATACGACCAGCTAAATTAACTCCGTTTACGACTAGACAACCGAAGCCTACCCAGTATCAATCATTGTGCAATATGAAGCAAGTTGGTTCATTGGAATCACAATTCTACAAACTCTTTATGATCGTTTTTAGAGCTGACCTGATAAAACAAAATTAGTTGGTGTATAACACTTTATGCAACTACTAGACATTGGCGGATCCAACGGGAGACTGGAGAATGCCAGCAAAAGCCCTACTCTCAAAGATATGCAAAGATTTTCGATTTTTTTTTAACTATTAGAAAATCATTTCACGCTAAAATATCCCGTGCCATTGTACGCTACCCGGGCCACCCGACGAATAGGGCGTAGCGTGTCGTGCACGCCGTACTACTTATCTGGCAACTTTTTCTGTCTGGGCTCTATGTCACTAGCGTAGGGAGCATTATATCTTAGTAATAGTTGAAATATCGCTTAATAATTTCCGTATCAAATAAGAGACTTTTGAAGTCTGATCTTCAATGACTGAACGATTGATTTTTACCGTTTTTCTTCACCTATATTTATACAGTTATATGAGATGCTATATATATTTTTTTGCCTTGTTCCAGCAAATTTCTTTTTAAAAAGAAATCATGAGTGGAGGCTACTACACAAAAGGGACCTTTCTGAATCGTTATATGACTCACCCCCTTCCTCCCCCCCTCCCAAATAAAAATTATAATAAATGAATAAAATATACTTTTACAAAGTTGAGTTTGTAGTTCTTTATTTTCTCAATTTTTATTTTCTTATGATTTTGTGTTAAACAAAACTCTACAGTCGTTTAAATAATGGTATCGTACTTGAGGTGGTTTGATGAATTTATTTAAAATTTCGGTCAAATGAATGCGGACAGAACAGACCACTATGCCTACAGCAATATATTTTTGATGAGAATCCGCGAGGAGCAAGTTGCCTTTCCCCTTCTAATACACCCATGGGGCGGAAGCAGCCACTAGGTAGCATGAAAATAATTATTTTGAATATAATTTTGGGATATATTTGCTTCACCACTCACCTCCCCCTCCCTCCCTCATATCCTCCCTCCCTCATAGCCTCCCTCCCCCATCTCTTAATCCGTGCCTGGTTCTTTTATCATGTTCAACTAACGATGAATGATTGACTGGATACTCAAAAAAGTCAGGCCCTCAGTGGTAAGAGGCCACTATACAGACCCAGACAGTCCGGGCCTGTATAGCGGCCCCTGAGATTTCCCCTCTTGGTCATCGGATTGATCCGGGCCTGTATAGCGGCCCCTGAGATTTTCCCTCTTGGTCATCGGATTGATCCGGGCCTGTATAGCGGCACCTGAGATTTTCCCTCTTGGTCATCGGATTGGTCCGGGCCTGTATAGCGGCCCCTGAGATTTTCCCTCTTGGTCATCGGATTGGTCCGGGCCTGTATAGCGGCACCTGAGATTTTCCCTCTTGGTCATCGGATTGGTCGGGGTCTATATATTGACCTCTGAGATTTGTATTCATTTGCATATACTTAATGCTAAATTCGGATTGGTCACTACCTGTATAGCAGCCCCTGAGTTCTTTCCTTTTGGTCATCGGATTGGTCGGGGTCTGTATATTGACCTCTGAGATTTGTATTTATTTGCATATACTTAATGCTAATTTCTGATTGGTCACTACCTGTATAGCGGCCCCTGAGATTTTTCCTCTTGGTCATCGGATTGCGTCCCAAGATATTCTCGACGACGGAGCTTCTAATTGGTCCGGGTCTGTGTAGCGGCCCCTGAGCTGGCATCTAACGGGTAATGACAGGACAGAACTGCACTTTAATGCGAAATACGGGGGTCAACAAGGGCTTCATTGTGGGAATAATCAAACAAAACTACGTTTTAAACGGGCAAAAATGGCGTCAATGGGGAAATGACAGGACAGAACTGCGCTTTAATGCGAAATACGGGGGTCTACGAGGGCTTCATCGTGGAATAATTGGACAAAACTACGTTTTTAACGGAAAAAAGGCGTCAAGGGGGTAACAGGACAGAACTGCGCTTTAAAAAGGGGTTGGGACTTGATTCCAAACCACGCCCCCTGAACTTTTTTCCTCAAACATTACATTTGAGCATGCACTTTCTTAAATTCCGGTGAAGAAGAAGAAAGAGGGGAGCAAGAGGAGGAGGAGGAGGAACAAGAGGAGGAGCAGGAGGATGAGGAACAAGAGGAGGAGGAGAAGAAGAAGCAGGGTGTTAAATTTGAGAAGGCATTTTTCGTTTTGATGTTTACTTCAGTTTTTGAAATTCCTTGAGCGCTCTTTTTTCTCAACCATCCACTTTTGAGAGGATAATTTGAAGAAAAAACTGGTAAAAAACGAGAAAAATTGGTTAAAAAGCGAGGAACTTCATTGCATACACGCGATAATGACGTCATTGCCTTGAGAATGGAACAAAAGTATCTATGACGTTATAAAATGTAGATGTGTATATGTTGTATGTGAACATCGACAAGTCTAGGACTGTCCGTCTAGAGCCGCCATGACGACGGAACGTCGACGAACCTTGCGCTGTTCCAAAGCACTACTGAAACCCGATTTCGCCCGAGTTATATTGCCCTATGCGAGGTTGACGAAAATACAGTCGCTACCCCTGTCTAACATCAGGCAACTCTTGGGTAAGCAAGGTGTGTTTTTTTTCTTCTTGTGACTGTTGGCTCGTACATTCCATACCATCATCCTGGGATAATTTCAAGCAATTTATAAACCAAACTATCAATTCACATGTTATTGCCAGCCATCAACTTAAAAAACAAACCTGAAACACACTTACCATATTCAAATCCCAAAGTAATTACAGTGGCAGATTTATTTGAGCAAGACACTAATGAATGACGCAATCCCGTACTTTAGGATTAGGCTCATATTCCACCACCCCTGCTGTTCTCCTAAACGACGATTGGTCTCTCTCCTTACAGTGAGTCATGGTAATCAAAACACGCAGTATGCACACAATGTAGTAATACACCACAGTAAGTGTAACACGAAAAAATGTCAACCCGTTATAATTGATATATAACAACACGTTGTGGTTATTAGTGTAGCGGACGATCTCTAACGAATGAATGATAAAACAAAATCTTTAATCCGCTTTTAAATGTTCAGTCTTGAATGATATTCAATACTGTTGCCATATATGGTCACCACACTACTATTAAGTGACCAATCGGATGGATTCAAAATGGCATAATTCTGTTACGTATATAATGGCCCAATACCACTATTTAATATTCGTCTTTTATGCCATATCCCATGATAACAGACATCAAGGACATTTAAACAAAGGATATATATTGATCCAATAAACAAACATGGATTATGAATGTTTTTTCTCATACTATTGATATCGATTTGCCACGCAAACATCTTTACAGATAATTTCCCCCTATTATTATATCATCACACTTTGACCACCCTGTTATTAAACACGCATTATGTTCACAAATTATTTATCGATCGGTCTATTTTTGGCCACGCAAACATCTTTACAGATAATTTTACCCCATTATCATATCATCACACTTTGACCACCCTATTGTTCAACACGCATTATGTACAGAAATGGTGTATCGATCGGTTCTCTTTGTGAAACACAAGGACATTTAAACAAAGGATTTATATTGATCCATTATTGAATAAACACACATGGATTATGATTTTTTCTCATACTATTTATATCGATTTGCCATGCAAACATCTTCACAAATACACCATTGTTAAACATCACACTTTGACCACCCTACTTTTAAACACGCATTATGTACAAAAATGATGTATCGATCGGTTCTTTTTGTCAAGCACAAGGACATTTAAACAAAGGATCTATGTTGATCCAATAAACACACATGGGTTACGAATTTTTTTCTCATACTATTGGTATCGATTTGCCATGCAAACATCTTCACAGATAATTTTACCCCATTATTAAATCATCACACTTTGACCACCCTGTTATTAAACACGCATTATTTACAGTAATGATGTATCGATCGGTTCTTTTTGTCAAACACAAGGACATTTAAACCAAGGATCTATATTGATTAAATATTGAATAAACACACATGGATTATGATTTTTTTCTTCTTACACTATTGATATCGATTTGCCATGCAAACATCTTCCCAGATAAATGTGCCCCATTATCATATAATCAAACATACAGTACTTTGACCACCCTATTATTAAACACGCATTATGTACAGAAATGATGTATCGATCGGTTCTCTTTGTCAAACACAAGGACGTTTAAACAAAGGATCTATATTGATCCAATATTGAATAAACACTTATGGATTATGAATTTTTTTTTTCATACTATTTATATCGATTTGGCATGCAAACATCTTCCCAGATAATTTTACCCCATTATTATATAATCAAACATACACTACTTTGACCAACCTAATATTAAACACGCATTATGTACATAAATGATGTATCGATCGGCTCTACAACATTTTAACCGCCATTATTAAACATCAATAACAAAAAATACGCTTGATGTACACAAAATGGATTGACTGTATATCCTACATTTTAAAAAAAGGCCCGTGACGAAAGATAGAACTCAGTCAAAATGCGCTTGATTTCTTCTACAGTTAGAACTTCGTGTCCCCAAATGACCCCAGAAGCAGCACCGATTAACGGCAGTTGGTACTTACATGTAGATCTAAAGTGAAATTTAACAAAGAAAACGGACCACAGACAGCAAAATTGACACAACGGTAAATTGGGAAAAAAGAATGCGGAATAAATCCTTTTCCCCAGTCCATTGCCTCGCGGAAGAAATACAAATTCGACACTTTTATCCAGGATAAATATGCAGGGTGACCCTAGCAATCATGTTTGTTCGGAAGTCATACTCCAACATCTGTTGGTTGGAGTTAGCCCTATGTTAAACCGTATGTAATCAAATCAATCAAAACAGGACAGAGAATTTTCTTGTTGTGAGATGCTATTGTGTAATATCGAGATGTGTGTGTGTGTGTGTGTGTGTGTGTGTGTGGGCGTGTGTGTGTGAGGGTGAGGGTGTGTGTGTGTGTGTGTGTGTGTGTAAGCATACCTTGATGACATATTCACCTCAGATGACTTTCAATAATTTAAAGGAAAAAAACGACGGTTCCTCAATATTTTGGTCAAAATGGACGTATTTTCATACACATAATGCTTGAACGGGCAGTGGTAAATCCTTTGCTCGATTGGTAGTCCAGTGGATTTCAGTTATTTTCCTAACCGAAAGTTCATCAAAACAAAATGTCAAGAATTGCATCAACACACGCATACATTGATGTCTTATGAAACTGAAAAAAAAGCTCAGACACGAATTTTGTACAAGGAAGGTCCGCCTCGGAAAAGGTCAGGGAACGGTCACGGAAGTGCCGTTATAAGCGTGTTAGAACACGCCGTAGGCAAAAACAGTCCAAACAAGCAGGAACATGACGAAAATGTGTAATGGGACAAGGCTATGACAAGGTCGAACAGGGATGGGTGTGGTGAAAATGTCTAATGGGCCAACTTGGCTAACTGGGACAAGGCCAAACAGACGGCCATGTGAGGGAAATGTCACTAGGTAATGGCAACAAAGTTTTTTTTCTTTCTCAAAAAGAAAGTTAATGCTGTCAGGAGCATCATTAACCACACAATCAAAAGCTTTGTTGTCGAGACTATTCTGTGATGTTTGTGAAATTATATACAATGTTGATACCCGTAGTATGAAATAAGTAAATTTCGATAACATCAAGTATTAAACAAAAATATTGTTGGTCAACTGTACGAAATTAAAAGCAATTTTTTTTAAACCTACACTACCACAACGATGAAAGAAGTCACCTGCACAACGAGAATGATGCGAAAGAAGGCGCCTAAAAGGCGTTGTATTATACTGCAATTTTGTTTACCATTGAACCAGTGTTGTAGCATCTTTGTACCCCCAATGAAAAACATGTTCCTAATTTTTTGCAAAGTGTTGTAGTGCATGAAACTATACAATAGAACTGAAACGAACGATATTTACTTTTAGTCTGGAGATAAGGAAAAAATCGATACTCTATTCTGCTAAGAGACAACATTATCCAATGAGCAAACTTGTTTTCTTATAATGATACTGCATGACGATTTTCGAAGGTTTACGAATCATAGTAAAAATCAATATCAGTCGCTATTAATGTATAGTGTCTTATGTTGTTGAATTTTTGTGAGAATGGGAAAATATTCATTTGTTATAAAAAGTTTTAATATATATTTTGTACAGTCCACTAATGTGATCGTGTTTAAAATTAGGTAACAATAAGCAACTTGGCCGTTGTTAGACACCCCCGACATATATAATATATATTATATATGTCGATAATACCAGGGCAACTAGACCTGGAAGGAGGAGGTGGGGGGGACCTTTAGCCATTAACACATTTTTTATTTTTTTATTTTATAATTAACTATAGTTTTTTTACTTCTTTTTGTTATAAATTTTCTCAAGGACGTTAAAAAGGATCAATTTAAAGAATAAAATTAATATCGTATAGAGTTGTAGAAAGGAGATTTTAAAGCATTTGTTACTATTGAAGTAGATTTTGTTTGTCATATACCAATATACTTGTAAAAGTAGGGATTTTTTTTTTTACAATCCACCCTGTGCGAATAAGATCTAAAAATTCTTTGCGCATTTTTACTAAAATAAGAAAGAAAAAAGAAGACTTTTATCAAATGCCTTAATTCTAGCGCCAGCTTCAGAATTTTCAATTTGGCGGTAACTTTAATTGTTTTACCTATAATTCATGTAACGTGATTGGTCAGAGAGAAAGCGCGGGAATCTTAGAATGTTTTGTACTCTTAATTTATACTCAATATTTGTGTTAAGATAAAAATCAAAAATTGGGGTAAAATGTACGTTTATTATACCTTTTGTAACATTTTGTAACCAATATGCATGACTTTTCTTAGCATGATTGATCATCTTTCATACAGCTAGGGAACAGATTGCCTTAAGAAATTCACGAGCAATTGAGGGGTCCACTATCAGATGCCTATTGGGATTAGGCATTTTTTCTCTCTCCTGTAGGCCTTAGTCAGTTATAATGAACACTTACAGTTATTTTGCTACAGTGTGACTCTAACAAAAAACAAAAAAAGAACCGTTCCAGCCATAGCGGTAGGGCTAATTTTTTCTCAAACAGTATGATTTGAGCGGACAGAACTGCGTTTTTACGAGCAAACTGGCGACTACGGGGAAATAACGTAATATATGATAGCTATCTAACTTCAAATTTTATGAGCGCTATGATTACACCATACGTAAGTACCCAATGTATGTAAACAACCAATAATCCAGTCAGCTCCATCGAGCGACATTCAGATAACAAAGGGCGTAGCTCTTTTGGCCACTGGAAACATACCATGCGTTGATCCCACTTTTCCTCTGTCCTGTATTGATTGATTTGATTACATACGGTTTAACATAGGGCTAACTCCAACCAACATATGTTGGAGTATGACGTCAGAACAAACATGATTGCTAGGGTCACCCTGCACATTTATCCTGGATAAAAGTGTCGAATTTGTCTTTCTCCCGCGAGGCAATGGACTGAAGAAAAGGATTCATTCCGCATCCTTTTTTCCCAATTTACCGTTGTGTCAATTTTACTCCCTGTGCAAAGTCAATGGGATTTGAAAATAAAGTTTCGTTCTTAAATTGTACACGTTTAAAAAAAATTGTCTGCTCATATTACACCACTTAAAAAATATCGTCGCTCAAATCTTACCTATTTTCAAAACGTTGGTCTCAAACATGACAAGTTTTAGAAAAAACTGTTTCTTAGTTGTCATTTGCTAAAATTCTCTTCACAAAGTGTCGAGAAAACAAACAGTTCTGCAGGAAAATCAATAGGTCCACCTATCGATTTTCCGCGCGAGTTTATTTGAGTGCTTAGTATATACCAACTGCCGTTAATCGGTGCTGCTTCTGGGGTCATTTGAGGACATGAAGTTGTAATTGTAGAAGAAATTTGACTGAGTTCTATCTTTCTTCACGGGCCGTTTTTTTTTAATGCAGGACATACAGTCAATCCATTTTGTGTACATCATGCGTATTTTTGTTTTGCTATCTGCTGTTACGTGGGTTTGTGAGCCCTAATTTTTGATTATATAATGTTCAATAATAGGGATAAATTGTTGTAAAGCCGATCGATACATCATTTATGTACATAAAGCGTGTTTAATAATAGGGTGGTAAAAGTGTGATGATATGATAATGAGGTAATATTATCTGTGAAGATGTTTGCATGCCAAATCGATATCAATAGTATGAGAAAAAAATTCATAATCCATGTGTACCTAATATTGGATCAATATAGATCCTTTATTTAAATGTCCTTGTGTTTGACAAAAAGAACCGATTTATACATCATTTCTGTACATAATGCGTGTTTAATAATAGGGTGGTCAAAGTATTGTATGTTTGATTATATGATAATGGGGTAAATTTATCTGTGAAGATGTTTGCATGGCAAATCGATATCAATAGTATGAGAAGAAAACAAAATTCATAATCCATGTGTGTTTATTCAATATTGGATCAATATAGATCCTTTGTTTAAATGTCCTTGTGTTTCACAAAGAGAACCGATCGATACATCATTTATGTACATAATGCATGTTTAATAATAGGGTGGTCACAGTGTGATGATATAATAATGGGGTAAAATTATCTGTGAAGATATTTGCATGGCAAATCGATATCAATAGTATGAGAAAAAAAATCATAATCCATGTGTGTCTATAGATCCTTTGTTTAAATGTCCTTGTGTTTGACAAAGAAAACCGGTCGCTACATCATTTTTGTACATAATGCGTGTTTGAAAATAGGGTGGTCAAAGTGTGATGTTTAACAATGGTGTATCTGTGAAGATGTTTGCATGGCAAATCGATATCAATAGTGTGAGAAGAAAATCATAATCCATGTGTGTTTATTCAATAATGGATCAATATAGATCCTTTGTTCAAATATCCTTGTGTTTAACAAAGAGAACCGACAGATACATCATTTCTGTACATAATGCGTGTTTAATAATAGGGTGGTCAAAGTACTGTATGTTTGATTATATGATAATGGGGTACATTTATCTGTGAAGATGTTTGCATGGCAAATCGATATCAATAGTATAAGAAGAAAACAAAATTTATAATCCATGTGTGTTTATTCAATAATGGATTAATATAGATCCTTTGTCTAAATGTCCTTGTGTTTCACAAAGAGAACCGATCGATGCATCATTTCTGTCCATGATGCATGTTTATTAATAGGGTGGTCAAAGTGTGATGATATGATAATGTGGTAAAATTGTTTGTGAAGATGTTTGCATGGCAAATCGATATCAATAGTATGAGAAAAAAATCATAATCCATGTGTGTTTATTCAATATTGGATCAATATAGATCCTTTGTTTAAATGTCCTTGTGTTTGACAAACAGAACCGATCGGTACATCATTTCTGTACATAATCCGTGTTTAATAATAGCGTGGTCAAAGTGTGATGATATGATAATGGGGTAAAATTATCTGTGAAGATGTTTGCGTGGCCAAAAATAGACCGATCGATACGTAATTTTTGTACATAATGCGTGTTTAATAATAGGGTGGTCAAAGTGTGATGATATAATAATGGGGGAAAAGTATCTGTTAAGATGTTTGCGTGGCAAATCGATGTCAATAGTATAAAAAAAAAAGTCATTCATAATCCATGTTTGTTTATTGGATCAATATAGATCCTTTGTTTAAATGTCCTTGATGTCTGTTACTATGGGATAAGGCATGAAAGACGAATATTAAATAATGGTATTGGTCCATTACATACGTAACAGAATTATGTCATTTTGAATCCATCCGATTAGTCACTTAATAGTGGTGTGATGAACATATATGGCAACAGTATTGAATATCATTCAAGACTGAACATTTAAAAGCGGATTGAAGCTTTGTTTATCATTAATTCGTTAGCGTTTGTCCGCTACACTAATAACCACAACGTGTTATTATATATCAATTATAACGGGTTGACATTTTTACTTACGTGTTATACTTACATTGTGTGTATTATTACCATGACTTACTATAAGTAGTAAATCGTCGTTTAGGAGAACAGCAGGGGTGGTGGAATATGAGCCTGATCCTAAAGTACGGGATTGCGTCATTCATTAGTGTCTTGCTCAAATAAATCTGCCACTGTAATTACTTTGGGATTTGAATATGGTAAGTGTGTTTCAGGTTTTTTTTTTTAAGAGATGGCTGGCAATAACATGTAAATTGATAGTTTGGTTTATAAATTGCTTGAAATTATCCCAGGATGATGGTATAGAATGTACACGCCAACAGTCACAAGGAAGAAAACACACCTTGCTTACCCTTGATACGCTAGAGTTGCCTGATGTTAGACGGGGGTAGCGACTGTATTTTCGTTAACCTTGCATAGGGCAATATAACTTGGGCAAAATCGGGTTTCAGTAGTGCTTTGGCACGGCGCAAGGTTCGTCGACGTTCCGTCGTCATGGCGGTTCTCTCCGGACAGTCCTAGACTGGTCGATGTTCACATACAACATAATACACATCTACATTTCATAACGTCATAGATACTTTTGTCCCATTCTCAAGGCAATGACGTCATTATCGCGTGTACGCAATGAAGTCCCTCGCTTTTTAACCCATTTCCCTTGTTTTTTACCCCTTTTTTCTTTAAATTATCCTCTCAAAAGTGGATGGTTGAGAAAAAAGAGCGCTCAACAATTTCAAAAACTGAAGTACAAATCAAAACGAAAAATGCCTTCTCAAATTTAACTCCCTGCTTCTTCTTCTCCTTCTCCTCTTGCTCCTCTTTCTCCTCCTATTGCTCCTCCTCCTCCTCCTGCTCCTCCTCCTTTTTCTTCTTTTCTTCTTCTTTTTCTTCTTCTTCACCGGATTTTCAAAACGTGCATGCTCAAATATAATGTTTGAGGAAAAAGTTCAGGGGGCGTGGTTTGGAATCAAGTCCCAACCCTTTTTTAAAGCGCAGTTCTGTCCTGTCATTCCCCCGTTGACGCCATTTTTTGGGGTTAAAAACGTAGTTTTGTCCGATTATTCCCACGATTAAGCCCCGTAGACCCCGTATTTCACATTAAAGTGCAGCTCTGTCCTGTCATTCCCCCGTTGACGCGATTTTTTCCCGTTAAAAACGTAGTTTTGTCCGATTATTCCCACGATTAAGCCCCCGTAGACCCCGTATTTCGCATTAAAGTGCAGCTCTGTCCTGTCATTCCCCGTTGACGCCAGCTTTTTCCAAATTAAAACAGTTGAGCAAAAACTTTGACAGTGTTTCCGAAAAATT
Organism: Chiridota heheva; assembly: GCA_020152595.1. Taxonomy (NCBI): domain Eukaryota; kingdom Metazoa; phylum Echinodermata; class Holothuroidea; order Apodida; family Chiridotidae; genus Chiridota; species Chiridota heheva. The sequence goes on along the minus strand of JAIGNY010000573.1, from coordinate 286,970 downwards.
ATTTCTCAAATGAGTGTTTCAAAAAATTGTTTCTCAAATGAAGACCCCAGAAAAAATGTCTTCTGAAATCATTCAAAGTTTAAGTTCTGTCCTGTGATATCCCCGACCAGATCTCAGCCGCTATACAGACCTGGACCAATCAAAAGCTCCGTCGTCGAGAATATCTTGTGACGCAATCCGATGACCAAGAGGGAAAATCTCAGGGGCCGCTATACAGGTAGTAACCAATCAGAAGTTAGCATTAAGTATATGCAAATGAATACAAATCTCAGAGGTCAATATACAGACCCCGACCAATCCGATGACCAAGAGGGAAAATCTCAGGGGCCGCTATACAGGTAGTGATTAATCCAAAGTTAGCATTAAGTATATGCAAATAAATACAAATCTCAGAGGTCAATATACAGACCCCGACCAATCATATGACCAGAGGGAAAATCTCAGAGAGACCCCGCCAATCATATGACCAAGAGGAAAAATCTTAGGGGCCGCTATACAGGCCCGGACCAATCCGATGACCAAGAGGGAAAATCTCAGGGGCCGCTATACAGGCCCGAACTGTCCGGGCCTGTATAGTGGCCTCTTACTACTGCCCTCCCATTGGCTTTAATGATAAATGACCCTTCCTGGGCCTTCCAGCTGGATAAACGGTACTGGAACCCAAGTACCAGGCAACGTCACAGGTGTGTTGGTTGTTAGAACGAGATAAAAGAGAATTGAAAGGTCTTTTACCGTCTAATAGATTTTGTATGATTTTGTGCTACCAACTGCCATTATGGAGATAAGTGGCATGCGAAAGACTAAACTGGACAAAAAACTCGCCAAGAAAAAGGCATTCATATTGAAGGATTCAAAGAATTGTAAATTAACATTCTCTGAAACATCATCAAAGGTATGTCCGTCAATTTTTGATGATTTGTTTAGCTCAAATTTATATAAGTATTATTAGCTTTCGTGCTAACCAGTTTCGCGAAAAATTAGGTAAATTTTTAAGTTCTAACATAACAAGATAACGGGCTAAGAAGGGTTAATCATCCCATAAAAAGCCCAAACTAAGAACACCACCACGACAAAAAAAAATCAAATACACCCAGACTTAGTAGATTCATAAGAGAGATTCCTTACTTCGGGAATAAGTTTAGTGGCTCTTCACTGAACATGCTCCAAAATGAACTTATCCTCTCATAAAAGGGACTCCAAGCCTGAATAGCATATTCAAGGTGAGGCCTGACTAATTGCTTATACAAATAAAAACAACCTCTAACAAAAAAACAAAAATTCTTTTAATCAAACCAAGCATTCTATTTGCCATTGCAGCTGCTAAAGCACACTGTTTAAAAGGCTTCAGATTGCTAGGCCTAGTAATATAACAACACCTAGATCCCTTTCTTGATCAACACAACCAAGATTTGAACCATTCATGCAGTAATCAACAGCAAACTGTTCTGACCAAAATAAATAAAATTGAATGACATCTGTCATGTTTGGGACCAAGAAACTAATTTATCCAGATCAGTTTGCAAAAGTGAAGAATCCCTAGCATCATAACCAATTCTGTACAGCTTAGTGTCATCAGCAAATTTACAAATCCTGGAGCCAAGCCAAGGGAAACATCAATATCAGTAATGAAGATTAAAGAAAAAGCGGACCAAATACAGAACCCTGAGGAACACCACTTGAAACTTCTTCCATGGAGATACTTCACCATTAACAACAACTCTTTGTGACCTGTCAACTAACCAAGAATATATCCAACTGGCGCACTTTTCCTCCACACCAAGCGTTCTTGTTTTCAACATGAGCCTGTCTAACAGATTCTTATCAAATGCTTTTTGGAAATCTAAGTAGATAACATCCACATTATGACCAGAATCAACTAGTTTAGTGACATCATCAAAAAACTCCAATAAGTTAGAAACACAAGACCTCTTAGGTAAGAACCCATGCTGGGACAAATCATTGACCAGTAAATGATCTAGTACAACATCCTTAACAAAGGACTCCATAACCTTGCACACAACACAAGTAAGACTCACTAGGCTATAGTTGCAAGGCAAACTGTGGTCACCTTTTTTAAAAATAGGAGTGATATTATCAATTCTCCTATCACTAGGAACAACACCAACATCAAAGCACTTTGAAAAGATAATACTCAGGGGATCAGAAAGAACACCAGAACACTCACGTAAGACAGCAGGATGTATACCATCTGGACCGGGTGCTTTATTTGAATTCAAACCCTTTAACTTCTTAGACATAACATCAACTGAAAAATCAACATTCTTAATGGATACAGGAGAGTGCACACTAAGATAATCCACAACATCATCAGCAGGGGGCTCCTTGGTAAAAACAGACACAAAGTAGTCATTTAAAACCTCAGCCATATCTTTACCACTATTGATAGTAACACCATCAATATCCTGATTTTTGCTTTGTGAGAACATACAAATAAAACGACTTAGAATTAATTTTAACCTCTTTGGACAAACGTTTTTCAAAAAGCACTTTTATCAAACCCTTTGTAAACTTTTCATGATCCGTATACCTAACAAGCTCTGCAGGACACCCACTACATTTATAACAATGCCAACAAGTTCATCTTTTCTAATAATAATATAGAGTTGACTCTTTAAAGAGCATTATACTCCGCGGCATGAGGCTGGCCAGGCCAAAACACAACTAGGCAAAATTAAAATTTTAAAAGTAACAGCTTAAATTCCAAAAATTCAACAAAACAGAACAGAACAACTACAAAACTAAAAGAAACTGCCGGTGCTCACCTAGTGAGCGTACAACGCAATACAATGCTGTTACAATATAATACAACATCACCGAAACAACAAACTTTTACTTCCGATGGCTACCAACTTCTCTCTTCCCTTGTAAACATAAAAATTTAATCCTTGATATTAAAGGAGATGTTTCCGAATCAAATGATGATATCATCGAGCAAAACTTATCGCTAGAAATGTATAAAAAACGTTATTTTCTGGATGTTTTGGCTCTGTGGTCTTTTACAGTGAAATTCCTGCATAGAACTGAATTTTCTACGCTGAGCATTGTTACGGGTACGCGAGTATATACAATTTGAAAAAGAACAACACGGGCCAGGAACTTTTACAGGCGTTTTTCACGGGCATATAAAAAGCACAGGAATTGGGTTGTTCTGTTTGAGTGTTGCAATTCCAACGCGTATAACGCCATAGGTGCTATGCGTGTACGTACGTGTCATGAGGGAAAGACATTCAAAATATTGCGCATGCTAATTGCGAGGTGTAAATTACATTTTGTATGTGCATGCACATGCGCCGGTATTACATGTATTGTTAAGAGCGTTTCACGATTTTTTAAAAAACTGACAAAAATGTTTTTCTTTTTTTTCTCTTTCCTTCTAATTTTGACCATTTGTCATTGTTGTTTCTCTCCAAATTTTACAACTGTAACTAAAAACAAATTGAAGTAAGTATATTTAATTTTTCAGTGAGGAAGGAGTTAATTTTGATATCGAAAATGAAGTCTCCCAGAAAAATCTGGAAACTTTTTTTTTGAGACGTTAAATCCCATTGATTTTTGATTAGTGTGTGGTACCACTTTTTCAATGGACATGGGCACATACCCAAATCTATCTGCTTTATTTGGGTATATGGATGCGTACTACTCCACATCTAGTTATTATACACATCCCTTGGTATGGGTTGACATTGGGATTGCCGTACGAGGGTTGTTAGAGATTAGGTACAATTCTTATGTTTTTTTAAAAAAAATTCACATGTAGAAAATTGATGATTGCAAATAACTTACTTTTTGGATATTCTTATATCAATTAGTCTAATTAATACACTTTTCCCAAAAAACTTTTTCAAAATTTTTACCTATTTAGCTCCACGACAGTATAAAGTTCTCTGAGATTCATATTTTGGTTGCCATTTTATTAGTCACCACACGTTTGTGATTAGTTATTCACAACCGCAATGACCGCAAATAAGTTTTAGAATCTTCCACTAAACTGCAAGTTGATTTTTCGCCCACAACATTTTTTTGTTCATTTAATTTTATTAAATAGTTTTGGTAAAAAAAAAACTGTGTGCAAAAACAAATAAATAAAACATCAAGAAATGTTTAGATTATATAATTGTACTTTATAAGTATTATCTTAATTTTATATTTCAAATAATCTAAAACATATTACCACTGGTAAAATGTTATAGCCTGATGGCAATGTTTTGAACTTTGACCATACTTTGGAGATCTCGTTAGACGATTTTTACGGAAGGAAAAGTAGTCAAAAATACTTTGATAAAAGTAACTGAAATCACCTTGAGAACAGTTTTTGAAGACATGGCCGGGCTTCAAACATCAAGGTAAAATGGTTTCATTTTCATAAAGATCTTAAAACTGAGATTTTCTTATACTTATAACACCTCACTTAAAACAGTACAGGAGGGTATAGGATTTGTAATACCCTCAGGACGGCCAGCCATCACCATCGGCAGCCATACTAACACAGCTGGCATCAGTCTGACGGTACTACAGGGAGTACTACTCCACACCAAACCAGGCAGCCATTAGTCTGCCCAGCTGATTATGGAAACCATTCAGACTTTCTGCATTGGCTGTTGATGGGGTTAGTCTATTCCAATCACGGATAATCTTGACTCCTTGGGAAGTAAGATGTACATCAAAATTCAAATTTGATGTTGGTCTTGGCTACACTGCGACAGTGTATGTATGTAGCTTTTTAAGCCTTGAATCGGAAACTCAAAAACCTTATTAAATACAATTTGAATTGTCAGTTTCACTGTTGTTTGCTTTTACATAAATCTCAAATGAAAGATAAATTCACAGTGGGCAGTTCTGGAAAATATGTGCACAGGGGTTCTTGAATGGGATGGGGGGGGGGGGGGAGGTCCATGATTTAGGATTGGAATTTCCGGGGTAAGGGTTTCAGGGGGATGATTTCAGTGGGATTGGGATTCTGGGGGAGGGTAGGGAGTTTAACGGGAATGGGAATGGATTCCAGGGGGTTCACCAAAGAAAGGTCAACAAATTTCCACAGTATGAGCGAGAAAAAAAAAAAAAGGGGAAAATTTAAAGCTATTTTGAAAGCCATGTCAGTTTGCAACCTTTGACATAAGTACTGTAATTAAGTAATGAATAAATAGCAATCACTATATTTTTGACTCATTTGAACCTCAAATTTCAGATTTGTTGATGATGAAATGTAAATAGCTGGAATTAACTTGATTTTGTTAGTAAAGATTACTAGAATGTCATCATTAAGGTCTTTTGGGGTGTTCAAAAATATCGTGTAGAACTTCCCCCTTTTTGCTTATAAAGATGGAAAGTTTTTAAACTTTTATGCGGGAAAAAGTGATTAAAAATAAACAAAGGAAATATTTTACGATTGTATTTGTATCATGTGTTTAAGTTGTCTGCTATTCATTTTCTAGTTTTCACCTACTGTATCAGAACTGCTATGTTTTCATTTGTGATTTGAAAGATCTTGTAAAGATATGAAGGGAAGGTTTGTGGAGGATTTGTAAAAGAACAGCCATATTCCTTTTGTTTTACAGCATTTATTGGTTGCCAATGGAGGATTAGGAAATGGAGTTAATAGACAAGATATCAGCAAAATATTCAGCTTACATGGAGATGTTGAAGACATTTTAATGGAACCACAAAAACCTTATTGTTTTGTGTCCTATCACACTGAAGAGATGGCTGTTAGAGCAAGGGATATCCTTCAAGCATACAAGTTGAGGGATGGAGAGGGTGCATTTGGTGTGATGCTGTATCTGTACTTTGTGAATGAAGGTATTTTTTCTAAGGGATTTAAATTTATTGTGCTGATTGTTGTGAAATTTCTTTTATTTTGATGACATTCCTTGTTAGAGTATGGAACAATATAAATTTATCAGTTATTTATTCTTGCAGTTTTTTGATCCACATATTAATGATGTTTTGCTGTGCAATTTTTATTCAATAAATTTTACAAACTAACTTGAGGAAAACCAACTGCCTGTGATAAATGTGATTGATTGATTAGATTATTTGGTGTGGTGTCTACGCAGAGAGAGTGAAGTCAATGTCATCATCCTTCAAAGACAATAAATAGAAAAACAAAATGAAAATTAACGGTTTCCACAGTTGTAAAACTTTAACAACCTTGCTGGAAGTGACTGGTATATTAAACCTAATCTACCAGTAATTAAACCATAAACAACTGTGTTTCCAGGTTTTTATATAATATTTTAAACTTTTATTGTATTCACTGGTTTAAGAGTATTTTTAGCATTCTTTGTTAAATCTTCATATTTGTTGGATGTAAGTTCAGTTTATTTTCAGTTGCATGAATTTTATTTGGCATTATCATTATTGGTATAGGAATATATAATTATGCTTAGGCTCAAAACATTGACAGCATTATTGTGGGATCAAAGAAATATTTCACAAAGTGCAGTGATCAAATGATTCTTACCAATTTAAATTTGAAAAGATAAATAAATGAAGAGCAAAAGGACTCATAGTGGTTATTAGGGTTCTGTAGGTTGAAATGGAATAAGAAATATATAAAAAAAATCAAAGTGAGTTTAAAGCACAATTCTTACAACAGTTTGTAAGAATATGCCTGATGTCAGTGATGAATTTACAATTTTTACTACTTTGCAATAGTTTAATCATGTGATAATGGCTCCAACTATTATATATTCCAAGGAATATCTCATATCAAATATTTTGTTCTTAATTATTGCAATGGGAATAATATGCACATTACAAGAACATGCTTTACCCATCTTTTCATGTTCCAAATGTTTTTAATGAAAGAAATTTAAAAAGAAATCTGAAAAAGTGGGAACTATGATACCACACTGTACACTGCATGGTCACTTTTTAACACACTGCTGGAATCAATGAAATGCAGTAATTTCTAAATGGAATAAGATATCAAGATAAATTCATCATCAATTTATTTTGTAATAGTCCATATATATAGTAATAGTCTATATACAGTATAGTAATAGTCCATATAGTAATAGTATATGTAAATATTCCATATATAGTAATAGTCCATATATAGTAATAGTCCATATATAGTAATTGTCCATATATAGTAATAGTCTATATATATAGTAATTGTGCATATATAGTAATAGTCTATAGTAATAGTCCGTATATAGTAATAGTCCGTATATAGTAATAGTCCATATATAGTAATAGTCTATATATAGTAACAGTCCATATATAGTAATAGTCTATATATAGTATAAGTCCACATATAGTAATATTCCATATATAGTAATAGTCCATATATAGTGATAGTCCATATATAGTGATAGTCCATATATAGTAATAATCCATATATAGTAATAGTCCATATATAATAATAGTCCGTATATAGTAATAGTCCGTATATAGTAATAGTCTGTATATAGTAATATTCTATATATAGTTATAGTCCATATATAGTAATAGTCCATATATATAGTAATAGTTCATATATAGTAATAGTCCATATATAGTAATAGTCAATATATAGTAATAGTCCATATATAGTAATAGTTCATATATAGTAATAGTAATAATAATAGTCCATATATCATATGAATAGTCAATATATAATAATAGTCCATATATCATATGAATACACATGAAAATTCACAGCTCAGGTTTCGACAAATCCCTTGTCTGGCTGCTTGGGAATGACCAAAATCATATCAAGGCAACTAAAACTTTTACTTAGGCTGTCCGGCAAGTTAAATGTTGTGTAGTAAAAATTTGTACTACCCTATGGAAGAAATTTGTCAGGACGAGCAAATTTTTGACAACCATGTATACAAAGCAATTGGCCTGTGGAAATTGGCTATTGGTGGATTTGTCAATATCTGATTCATAGTAATATTTCTTTAATATAATTTTCTTCTGCAGTACCTAAAAGTGACTATGTTATATCAGAATTTCCAGAGGGTCTCTTTATGCTGGAGGGCTTCATCTCAGAAGAGGAGGAACAAGCTTTGCTGGGGTCTATTGATTGGATGGATGCTCTCACAGATTCTGGTATGATCTAATTATATGGATACCCTTGATGACCCTCTGTAATCTCCACAGTTAATTAATAAGGATACTTGCTCCTTGCATTTTTATTCATTATGAGATTTAATCATGAATCACTCTTCAGTCAGTAAAGTGTGCCTAAGATACAAGAAACATCTTGATCTTTAAAATGTTGCAAGTACAAACCTCTATTGTCAAGAATGACTAAGAATACAAAGGAAAGTTCTAGATTCCTTGTGGTCACTCTCGATTCTAAGCTTTCCTATCTTCACAACAATACCCTCAAAACCAATTGTTACAAAACTCTCAATCTTCTTAGATTCCTCTCCAACACCTACTGGGGAGCTAATAATCTCACCTTGCTCACCTTATATCGCTCCCTCCTTAGATCCAAGCTGAACTTCGGCAATTTCATCTTCAGCTCTGCCTGCAAATTTTACTTGAGACACATTGAGGTCATCGAAACAACTGCCCTAAGTATCTGCCTAGGTACCATCCAAACCACCCCCATTACCAGCCTTCACGTAGAGGTCAACAAACTCCCTCTTGGCCTCAGGTGCACCAAAATCGGTCTCTCCTTCGCATCCTCACAGACCCACAGAACTCTTATTTCCATTCTATCCGCTCTCCTGCTTTCACCAATCTCATCAGTCTTAACAAACGCATCCATCCACCTTTTGGGATCTGGATGCAATCCCACCTCCCTAAAGCCAACATCAACATTTTTTCTATAGCCAGGCACACAATCCTCCTACCCCCACCTGGATTATACTCTCCCAAGTCTTCCTGGACCTCGCCTATTACACAAAAGCTCTTCACAACCCTTTCTTTTTTCGCTCCAAATACTGCCAACTCAGCAAACACTTCCACAACTACTAGTTCCTTCCTTTTCACTGATGGCTCCACACAAGAAGGTTCCCTGCCTCTTCGAGATTGCCAGGTGGAGCCTCCATCTATTCAGCTGAAGCAAAGGCTATCCTGCTAATTTTAAACTTCACAGAAAGAAAATCATCTTCTTCTGGATCCTTAGCCATGGTGGTATCCATGGGAACGAAAGGGCTGACAAAGCAGCCAAGAACTCTTTGTCAAACATAATTTCCTCTATCCCTATTCTGCACTCTGACTTTTGCCTCAACATTTCCAGCTACCTCAAGAAAACTTGGCAAGACTCTTGGAATCTTGAGACTAGTAACAAACTTAACATTATCACTCCCAAAGTCAAGAGTAACCCCCTCCCCCCTCCTTCACCTACATAGCTGCAAGCGTAGAGAGGATGTTGTCATCACCCTCATCCGTCTTGGTTACTCTTATCTTTTCACACACTTCTACCTCCTACCAGGCTCTCCCAAACCTTTTGCCTCACCTACAGTACTAAACTTTTGATCAATCATATCTCTTATTCTGCCCTTTATACTCCAACTTCACGGTCTACCCTCTCCCCCTCCACCTCTATCTCTGACCTCTTTAAGAAAAATCCTCCAACATCAAAACCTTCTTCCATGTTAGCAACTTATTTCACTTGGTCTACTTCTCATCCACTCTCCCCTTATTTTTTATCTATTTTTTTAATCTTATTTTAATTTTATATCTTTATTTTTTGTCTTGATTTTTTCTCTCCTGAGCTACCCCCTCTCCTTTTCTCTATCTTCCCTACCTCTCTATCCTAACCCTTGCACCATAAATATTTAACACCCTCATGGCACATTTTACTCTTGACTATCGCAGTGCCGTTAAACATCAACAAACAAACAAACACAAATATTTTTGTCAGCCCAAAATCGTGATTCTGAAGACTTTGTTCTTCATATTCAACTGTTGATGTCTTTTAGGGTGCTTTCTAATGTTGATCTGCATCATCATCAAAATTCAAATTTTGGAGTCTTATTCTTTTCTTTAATCACAAAATGGAAAATTTGTCCACTGGAATATCACAATTTAAATCTCCTTGATTGCATAGTAAGGTACTGTATGAACCTGTAAAAAGCTGTGAAATAGCCATATGAGACATTTGCATGATTTTTTTTTTTTTTTATATAACATACTTTTGCTAGTATTGCACAGAATTTCACCCAACAAACCATTAAGTGCACAGCCTTGATTATCATTAAGAAAGGAGTGACAAAATGTTGGTCTCTATCGGTCTGCATGAAATGCAGTCATGGTGTTTTTGCATCTGCTGGCCACTGTCGAGAAAACAACTGCATATATCTGAAATTTTACTGCAATGGTACTCTCTGTGTAAAACACTCTTGAATGATCTGACCTCTTAGGCACAATTTGACCCTCGTTGTTGTGGTGCCGTTAAGCCTTCATCAAAACAAACAAACATGTAGAGTATATCATTTTTGGTTCTGATGCAATCAGCATCAGGAATCTATGTGGTCATGATGGTGTATGTGTGTATGCATGTATGTATAGTATGTATGTGTGTATGTATGTATGTATGTATGTATGTATGTATGTATGTATGTATGTATGTATGTATGTATATATGTAATGTGTGTGACGCCGAGCTCGTAAACATGATATCTCAAGAACACCATACACCGGATTCATGTTATATATGGTACACAGATAGCTTATGGTCCGTAGATGTGCACTTTTGTTTTTGGTGTTGATGTCGTGCATATCAATGAGTAGGCAGGGCCTAATGTTGAAAACTTAAAATGTTCGTATTTGAATATCCACATGTTTTGTTTCATATTTAGTGTAATTATGTTGTTAGCTAGTGTCTACATGTTGATTGTACAAAAATGTTGAATTTCATTAATTTGCATAGTGGGTGGGGCTTAACATGATTTTGTTGAAAAGAGCTTGTAAACTTACCCCGCTTTCCGTAGCGGGATATTTACGAGAGTTATACTTATCTTCTCTTCTATAAATATGCAATCTGGTCCAATGACCTGATTCTAACGCACTTCTAACTAAACTTAAAAACGTAGTTACCAACCCAGCCCTAACCTCCATAATACCTCTAACATCCCTCACTTAACATTCCACCGAGGCCTGAACAAGAGAGAAGGCGGGCCGGCATGCATGGAAGGTAAGTGTAACTCTTGTAAATATCCCCGATACAGAAAGCAGGGTAAATTTACTTCAAGTTATATCTTACTTTCCATGCTATAAATATGCAATCATATTGCAACCGAGGATCGGCATGAAGGGAGTTAAGGTTGAAGCCCATACAAAAGGCTGCATGGTCCTAATGCTCGCACTAGTTTTATTCTACTTAAAGAATTAGTTCCTTATCCTCTTAAGGATGAAAAACCCCTGAACAGGAATTACTAAACAATAGTAAATTACTCCTAGCTATACTGAAGCAACAGGGAACCACCTGTTAGTAATAACCGAGGCAAAAATTGCATGAACATGGGTTAGTCGCCCAGAAGAACATGTTAACAAAAAAGGGTTAGTAAACAGAATCAATTGTAAACAACACTCAATACATCATGGAAAAAAGTTACAAGGTTCGCCAGCAGGCTTTGTTAAGCGCGAGGAAAACAAACCGTTGTTGCTGCTGCTGTTTGACTTGGGCAGCGGTGGTGGAGGGGGAGAAGATGATGACAGTCTATCGACTTTCTCTTCTCCACCCTCTCGGCCACTCTCTGAAAATGCTGGTCACTGTAGAGTCAGTGCTCTAACCTTGCTGCCTGATTCCAGTCACTGCAGAGTGTACATGGGTTGGACTCGCAGCACAACCTGCAAGAATAATATGTGTTATGGATGTCTCAAGAGTGTAACTCAATTAACTGCTTACAGGCGACACATTGTGGGACATCGGGGGTGCATCTAGCACAGGCACTAGGGGACCTGTCCTCAGTGTCCATGATACAAGTGAAAGTTCAGCGAAACGTAAACGTTGAACGCGAAAAGTTCTCTATGGTAGTTCTCACGGCCGTGAAACTACATAGCTATTGGCTACTACAAGAAAAGCTAAACAAGAAGAAATTAGCTCACGTTAGGCACACTTCATGTGAGTTTGCTTTCTTACTACTTCACCATGTAGCTGTGTAGCTAGTGGGTCTACTTCCAGGTTTAGCATATGCTGTACATTACCCCATTCAGATTCTATGGAGCCGTATGGACCCGTTCACCGGAGCAGTATGGACCTGTAAAGCTTAGTTACGGAGCCGTTTGGACCTGTATGGGGCTGTACACTGGAGCCATATGGACACGTCAAACTTAACTATGGAGCCGCATGGATCCGTACGGGGCCATGCATTGGACCCATATGGAGCCGTAAAGCCATGTCATAAATCCGTATGGAGCCGTGAGCCAGTGTTATGGACCCGTACGGAGCTGTTCACTGGAGCCGTGCGTACCCGTATGTACCCGTGAAAGTAATCTTATGGCTCTACGGTGAGCCTTGAAATTACTTGTAACTTTCTTAAGACGCCGCTTCTTGTGTTCCTACCGGTCCCTACACGGGAACGTTGCGTCGTTAAGACGCAACTTAGCTCCTTAATATAGCAAAGTTTTAACATACACCCGACGGACTTCTACCTGTGACCCCACCGACACAGTAGCATTGAACCGTGGTGCCCCAGGGTGGTTGGTCAGTATAAGTTAATAAAGTTGACTACTGCCTATGACCCCACTGACTCAGTATTGTCGAGCCGTGACATCTTGGCATAAGTAGTTGACTTTGAGGATATGCCTATTCGGTGCTAGACTATATGATATATATATATACAACTTACACCATAGTTTCCCTATGGGGGATGTACTTACGACCCTTATGCGGGTGAAACGGCACTGCAGAAGACATCAAACACGGTATATAAAGGCAAGCCACAGCAGTTTAGTACACCAGAAAAATGAATCAGATAGACTTAATGTCTGAAAATTTTTGAAACCCAAGGAAATGCAGGAAATGCAAAAACTTTTAAAACCCAAGGGTAGCGTGGAAAGCACAAACCACTGTAGTCTTGGTGTCTGTGGAGATAAAAAGAAAAGGTGAATTCTTCCGAAAAGGGGGCACAAAGGAGACCTCCCTTAGGTCCCTCTTGTGCCCTGCTAAATGAGCACTAAAATAAAAAACTTTAGTCTTAAAATAGTGCAAGACTTATGAACTCACACTTTGTATGGTAACATAAAATAAAATATAGGCTCTCTTGTACAAACTGTAGCTCCTTGGAGCTAGTTGCAACCAACTCCTTAGCCATTTTGTGGTGGTGTCAACCTCTTGTGTATGTGCCAACAGCAAATTGTGAAGTTGACCTAATGCTTATGAGAACCTGTACTGAAGATATCTTAACATATAATACATATGCACAGCGTAACGCTAGTCTATCTTCGTGGTAGGGTGGTGGCCTAGGGTCAGAACACATCTACCTAAAAACTAGCACACCTGGTGCTCTTAGGACTAAAAATACCCGCCACGAAAGTGGGACTCTCTCGTTCTAGCCACCCGTTTTGTACGGGCAAATGAAAAACACTTACATGAGCAATATCTTTCCTTAGGAGAAATGGTCCCTCAATCATTCACAGTTAATGCACATCATTACCTCAGGCATTATGATACACAGCTATTTTTATCACCAGTTTGAAAACAAACTTCTCCCACTCAGACACCTAACACTGATGAGTGATTTTCAATTACAAAAGTGCTTTGATTATTCAGCTCTGGCTTTGTGTAATCTTATACACACAAATAGCCTTGGGTTACTTGGCTGTGGTGTGCATGGAAATGGCAGATGAACAATCATTGTTTTGAGTGAAAACAATACTGAAGAGGAAGTAGGGTTGGTACAGTAATTGTCATACCTGAGTTTTCAGGATTAACTCAGGTGTCGGGTGCGGATAGGCTTAAAGAGAAACTTTTCGGCATACTAGACTCCAGTGTAATCTCAATGGCGAAAGTCCTGTGAGTCGGACTGAATAATTCCTGGGTCAGTGCACCGCCTCATCTCACCTCAGATGACTGGAAAAAGCTAGAAGAAAGTGCCAAACAGCTTCAAAACCTTCACGGTTGGAGCTGCAAGGAAAATCACTGTTAGAAAAAGGTGAAAATTTTAAGAACATTTTTGACAAGTCTCAGCGATGTTGTGACAGCAATGCGCTGAAAAGAAGTGATGAATGTTAGAGATATTATGGAGGTTAGGGCTGGGATGGTAACTACATGTTAAGTTTATGTAGAAGTGCATTAGAGTCAGGTTATTGGACCAGATTGCATGTTCATAGCATGGAAGGTAAGATATAACTTAAAGTAAATACAATATCTCAAGAATGATACATGGGTTTCAATTCATGTGTGGTACACAAATAGCCCATGGTCGGCAGATATGCCCTGTCATTCCTAGTGGTGACATCATGTATATTAATGAGTAGGCGGGGCTTAATGTAAAATCTTTCAGCTGTTTATATACTCCCAACCATTATTGGAATTTGTCCAAATTTAACATGTTTCTTCTTTATGGCCTCTGGTAATGCGCTATGTTTTCTATGGTCATAACTTACATATCTCTATACTTATAGCAGAATATTATTAAACTATATTATCAATCCAATTGTTATCCTTATAACTTTAGCTGTCAATTTGTTAAATCACCAAAAGTAATGTGAATTAAGAGTTATCTATAATTGTTTATTACTGTATTTAAAATGTATTTTTCAGACATAAGATAACATAACAAGACTATCAACTTCATTCATCCATAGCTAGGTGGCTTGAGGCAAATCTGTTTTGGTTTACACAGAACAATGAACACGGATTGTTTTGTTTATCTTTTAAGGAAGTTGAGAAAAATGTAAGTTCAGAAAATGATTGGTTTGTTGGCAAGCAATTTGTGGAAAAAAGTGTGTGTTGATATTAGTTGTGCTGGTGGGGATTTGTATTATTATTACTTTGATTTGTACACCCCTGTTTGAAGGTGAATCAGTCCATCATTTTTAGATCTAATCGCATTATGTTTTTTTTGCTCATCTATGTCATTTGCATATGCACTTTTATGTCGATGAAAATGATATTAGTGTTGTGTGTATCTGCTTGAAATTGTGGGATGACCTTTAAACATTATTGGTCACTGCATGTGGAGACGATGCAGGTGGGATATTTAAAGAATTACAACAGCATCGGAACCACTACCCTTCTAGTTTCTGGTTAAGTGACACACTTGGGTTCATAAATACGTAGTTTCTTTTCTATATTTATTTGTGATGCGTTATTTTGCTTTTTCTGTGAATCTTCGTCTTTCTGTGAAATGTGTTTCTTTTATAATTTCTTCCCCAATGTTCCTAGGATTGGGAAGGATCTCTTTAACTGTTCATCTTCTTTCAAAATGAAAAATCTAAATGTATACCAAATTTCGAATTAAAGTCATAAAAAATAATTTGCAAGTAGGAGATACAGTTGTCTCAATGTCCTAATTCTGTAGGTATTGAAGGATTTTGGGGATTGATGAGCAAAAAATGTATAAAGAGGTAATTAAACGTTGATATACTCAGGTTGTTCAGACCTGACAGAATTGTCAGATCTTTTAAACTGAACTGAATCATGAAGTCATTTAGAAAGATGAAGAATAATTCTTTCCTTCAGTCTTAAGGTTCATAAACCATTTGAGAATATCAAATTTTCTCTACTTCACTCTTTTGCAGATTCAGAGCAGACTCTTAAGCATAGACGAGTGAAGCATTTTGGATACAAGTTCAACTATGACACTAACAACATCGACACCAGTGATACATCAACTCAGCCTATCCCTGATCAATACCAGAACATTATCAGAAGGATTATGGCAACTGGGAAAGTAAAACACAAGCCAGACCAAATCACCATCAATCAGTACCTCCCAGGGCAAGGTACAGTAAACTCAGAAATTATATGCTTTATTGTCAGTAACGTGCCTTCAATTTTTATTTTGATCCACTAACTTGAATATGTATTTATTTTGCTCATTTTTGGTTCCGATGTATCAGGAACATATGTGATCATGATGGTGTGTGTGGGTGTATGTATGTGTGTGTGTGTGACACTAGCTCGTAAACACAATATCTTAAGAACAATACACAGGATTATTGTCATATGATTTACACTTATAGCCCATGGTCAGTAGATGTGCCCTATTGTTTTTGATGGTAATGTCATGCATATTAATGAGTGGGCGGGGCTTAATCTTAAAATGCTCATATTTTAGCATTGTTTCATATTTGGTAAAATTATGTTATTAGCTAGTGTGTACATCTTCATGGTACATTATGTTGAATTTCATTAATATGCATAGTGGGTGGGACTTTAACATGATTTTGTTGAAAAGAGCTTGTATACATATCTCAAAACGATTAATGGGATTCAGGTCATATATCATACACATATTGCCCATTGACTGCATATGTGCCCTACTGTTGGTGGCGATGTCATGCATATTAATAAGTAGGAGGAGCTTAATGTTAAAATGGTCATATTCTAACAGCATGTCTGTATTGTTTCATATTTGGAATAATTATGTTGTTAAGTGTGTACCTGTTAATGGAATAACAAAAATAATTGAATTTAATTAATTGTAAAATTCCAATCTTGTGAGTACTGTGTATAATTTTGTTGTTGTTATTATGAACTCATAGTATAATCAAATTTAGCATACAAATAATTAAAATTTAAAATCCATATTACGCTTCGGAACTTAAAACCTTTGGTTTTCTGGGTTAAAAACAATGTGATATTTAGTACCTCAGGCTTGATGGAAGTTATTTTGTTTCTTGTGTTTGCTTGTTTGTCTGTTGTTTTTTTTAAATTATCTTTAGAATTAATAAATGGATTTTATTGAAATACAAAGTCAAACTTTGTTACTGCCCTCAATAAGTGTTTAACTTGTGTTGTTCATTATTGGTTTGTGCAAGGAAAAGAGAGATAATTATTGGACTCAGAAATTGGCAAATTTATGTGCTCTTCTGCAATCCCTGTAGTTCTGTTTCTGTGCTTTTATATATTATAAGCTATTATTATAATCTTTAACAGGTATCCCTCCTCATGTTGATACTCACTCAGCTTTTGAAGATGCAATCATATCCCTCAGTCTGGGCTCACAGGTATGTGTTGCTCATTAATTAATGTTTGCCAAGGGTATCTTATGTGGTATGGTTTATGAATGGAAACCCATAAGGTTTAATATGTATGTTAAATATCAAGTTGATGTCTTAACAAAATGGAAACATTTATGAAATGGTTGCTTTGGGTCTGTGGGGGTAGGAGAGGTTGAGTCAGCCAGTTTGGTTGGAATTTATAATAGATGCCATGTGTTAAACTCATCAATGACTGCAAAGTGTGATGATTAGAAAGGTAAATCCAATGGAAAGGTAAGAATTGATTACTTTCACACTTTTCCTAGTTGTCATGTAGGGAAAGTGTTACGAGTGAGTGGAAAGGGTCCATACTTAAATATAATAGAAAATTCTGTAACTCAGTTTCACTCTTGCTTTTTGGGATGAAATAGGATAAAATTTATATGTGCAACATGTAAGACAACTGATGATAGATATTAGATACCTTTCATGTTGGTGAACCTTTCATTTAAAAAAATTCTCAAAAGTTAAAGGTTTTAGTTCAGTGGTCAAGCTTTTTTTTTTCTCCTCGTTTATTCACTTAATATTGCAAATCAATCATTAACAATCAAAATAATCTTCATAAAGCATAATAGCTTTGATCAAATCATAGCAACAATAAACAATATTAAATACTTCATATCACACTAACAAACTATGTCATAGAAATGTAAGAATGTATGAAAGGAACGAAAATTAGAACTGCTGGACAGTGGTTGAAATAATCAAAGAGCTTGGTGTAACTTATTTTAACTTACCTTTCATCATCGAAATGTGTTTTTCAACTTGCAAAGAAAATTTAAACTTATTGCAAAATTCAATCAACTGAGGCAAGGAGTCAAGAAATTTACAGTGATAAATATAATGTTTAAGATGCAAAATGAGAAAGTTATAAGGGTACTTAGCATGAAGTTTGTAACCAAAGAATATCTCTAGAAAAGAAAAGCTGTCTATCTAAAAACATCTGTTCAACATCAAGAATAAAAAAGAAATCACGTCACAATCTCAAAACAAATGCTCAAGTGATTCTACTTTGGCTTTACAAAAGCGCACAAAGAGCTGTAAACTTTGTTCATAGTAACTTGTTGGTATAAAGAATACTATGCAGAATTCGGAATGAAACTATTGAATGCCACTATCAGATATAGAGGAGAAAGGCATTTGAAAAATGGAAGACCAATTGGTGTTTGGGAAATTGAATGAATGAATCCACTTACTTAAAGTGGTTGTTGAAAGAGCGATAGCATTGCTATAAGAACATAAATAGTGTACTTATAGATGCATTGAAATTATTTACAGTATTATTACAACGATTATTAGGTGTAGAGGGGGGTCTTAAAGAATTGGGAATAGCATAAACTAATTCCCAGAAGTAGTGAATGGGAAATGCATGAGGTTAAGCTTAATCTTAAAATCAATCAAGTTGATAGGAGAACCCATCTTCATTGAAAAGATCTTGGATATACAAGAAACCATTGCTATACAATAAATCAGAAAACAAAATACGATTGTTTACTTTAGCCAAGGAATTATTTCAAATGATATCATTGCACCCACCATTAAAAAAAAAGAAATTACACCAAGCTATGCAAACTTCATTGATAAACTTGTTGGGTTATTCTTAACATCATTACCATGACAGTTACTTTCAAATAATAAAGAGTCACCATAGGTCTTTAAGTAACAATCAAAAAAGATCTTCCAATAGGAGAATGAATCATCACAATACCATCTAACCCATAGTGCATTACCAGAGAGTAATTGTATGTTACGCCATTGTGTTATCACTCTTACTATCTTGGCAGTATCCTGCAAAATATGGTTCTTTGGAAGAAGGGATTGAAGGGGTGTTGAAAAAATGACCAGGTAAGGACAGGGAAAACATAGAGGTGGGCTAAAATCAATAAAAATACAATTGAGTGCTATACAGTCACCTACAAAATTACATGCCAAAATGTAGTAGAAAAAAAGCAATATATACAATGAAGTGATATCTTCAGTTTCAAGTTTCATTAAAAAAAAGAAGCAGGATCCATGAGAACCGGTAAACTTATAGGTCCAAACGACAAAAATTAATGGCTTAAGTTTGGAAACGGAAGGGTTGGCCATTGCTAGATCTTCATTAACCCCAAGAGAAGTGAAGCTTTGTTTCTCTCTGGTATAGCTCTGCAGCTTGTGTTGCCCATTTACGTTTTTTGTGGAGATTAGTAGGTGTAAGGTCATCAGTAATAAAGAAATTTGTGTCAGCAAGAGCCCTCCTCACCTCCTTCATTACCTCAAGCTTGTCTTAAAAAATGAAAACAAAATATGCTGGCTTTTCCTCTGCACCAATTTGCCATCCTAGTGGGCCCTTTTTATCTTACAACTTTCTATCTTACCAATTTTCTCCAAAACATTGGATGCAATTTTTACGCAGTCCTCACTATCAGATCTTGGGAAACCAACAATGCGAAGAATATTTTAACCAGAGATCTCTCTTGTTTGTTAATGAGGGAGAAATGCTTGTCCCTCTCAGCTTCTAAGTTGTCGACATGTTTAGACAAACTATCACAAAATGATTGTAATTCCTTGTTTTCTTTTCTACTTGTATTGGTCTAACTGACTGGTGCTATAAAGACGCCCCAAAGTCTTGCTGCAATTTTTAACTTTTGCTGAGATGTTATGTTATGAATGACTTGCTGCAGGGCATCTTGAATACTTTTGTTATGTTCAGCATTGGATTCCTCGGAATCTGAATCTGATGTTGCATGTTTCCATGCTGTACAATAGGCTCTATGTGAGCGTTGGTGGCTAGGCTGGGTAGGCGTTGAAGCAGAGTTTTTAAATTTGTTCTTAGTTCCTTTTGTTTTTGACATTTTGAGGTAAAACTGGTTTCACAAAATAGAGGGTAAAAAGATCAAACGAATATTTCACCTTTGAATACAAAAAATGCAGGTGAAAGTTGCAAAAATGTAAATAATTTCGAGAGCCCAAGTAACTACTGGTTACATATCCGCCTGGAACAGTGGTCAAGCTTGATTCGTATGAAAATGGTGGGAAAAAAAAAAAAAAAAACCTTGGTCTGTTCAGGAGATACTGTAAAGGGTGATATCATTTCCTCACTTTCTTAACAATTTTTTTTTTTTTATTGAAAATTGGTTATAGTTGGAAGATCAAGTGGAAAGTTAAACAGTTACTGGGAGTTGTTGGTGGTGGAAGAGAGGTTCGTTGGGTAATGGTAGTTGAGGGTTAAATGTGTGTAGTGGCGAGGGGATTTGCATCATTTTGTGATGCCTTGTTAAGATTGTTTTAATATTTAATTTCATTTATTCATAACCTACAACCTTTAAAACATCACCTGTAATTGTCAAAAATCAAGGCTTACACCTTTGATTAATTATTTTAGTTGGGGATTTCTTGAAAGCTTTATGTAAAGTATGATATAGGGCTAATGTCTTATGTTGTTATTTCACCATCTTCTTTTTCAGGTTGTGATGGACTTTACCCACCCACATGGTCCCCGCCATGTTCCTGTAGTGGTCCACCCAAGAACTCTACTTATCATGACTGGGGAAGCAAGGTATCTGTGGAGTCATGGGTAAAACACTTTTGTATCACATTTTACATGGATTATTAAACAGTAGTACTTTATAAAAGAGTTTGAAATAAATTCATTCAACTTTGCTTTGAAAATACAAACTCACCTGTATGTGGTAGGAAAAGGAAACCCACATTGGTATATATGAAAATCACACAATCCAAAAAAGATAATAGATTTGTTGCAAAAATGTTTATTTCTTTATTTCACTTAAATCCAGAAGGATTGTTTTGATGTGTTGTGGCTAATTAATTGAGGTTGAAAATGATTTAAATGATGGTTTAACCAATCAATTGTTTCAAGTGCTTCTCTGATTAGAAGTAGTAGACTGCGGTCAAATATATCTATGTAAAACAATGAAAACTGACTGAGACAGTTTAGAATCGTAAAAAGAAAAATAATGTTTGCAATGTAAACAAAGTATTGTGTTGTACCACTGTGGTCTACTTAAAAATTTATTTTGGTTTCACTTTCTGTATGATAAGATTAAAAGAATTTAGAAATGGTCACTAAAAAATAATACTTTCTATTCTTAACCACTTTTTTTAAAAAGTTTTTTAATTTTTAATTTTTAAAGTTAAATATATTTTTTATTTTAGAATTTTAATGACACAGATAAGTAGGATTTACTATTTATAATCTTAATTTATATTTTTGCCATCTTTTTATAGTTTCAATCCATAAAGAATGTGGCAACAGCATTGTGCTGCCTTAAGTCCTCCACATCATTTATTTATCTGTTTGTTTCAATGTTATTGAATTTGTTTGTTAATTGGATTTGTGTAAACATGTAGACTTAAACCAATATTTCCATGTTAAGATGCAACATCTAAGCAATTATGAACTCTAGTTCATTAACACTCTAGCACAATTACTCATCAAAAATAAGAATTAAAAGTTAATCATTAATCAGCGGTTTGCTACGTACATTGAGTGGAATGTGTGCGAGACGAGTTGAGATTGCCAGTTGATTATGTTTATCCTCATCAGATTGCTCTGGGAATTTCATTGTTGAGATCAGTGTAGCATTCCTTAGTTGCAATATGTCCAAAATATATGAAGGACTTGAAGAAAAGAAAGGGCTCCCCCTTATGTAATTTTGTTATTGAAAATGAAGATTTGGACATAGTGGATAAATAGTAAATAAACTTAATCATTTATGGAAAACTGAATTGAATTGAATTAGTTAGAGTTTAAGCATGATTGCGAATATTAATGAAATTAAGTTCATTAGCTGTAATAGCACAGGAATCCTCTTACATCAGAATCTGGTTTTTAGGTAGTTTGAAGGATATACATGTATTAAGAGTATCATAAAAGACATTTTGTGCACATTGTAGTGTGTTTTTTGTCAAAGTAATGCTTGCTGGGCTTTGTTAGATATACAAAGAATGATACTTAGTCTGTGATGAAGTAATGCTTGCTGGGCTTTGTTAGATATACAAAGAATGATACTTAGTCTGTGATGAAGATACATTGTGTTGAATCATTCAATATGGGTTTGGAAAATTTGAATACAGCTTCCAAACATTGAAAAATGTCTGTTGTAAGTCATGTTTAACTTTGTTCAAATCTTTTAAAATGAAAACATGTTTTTGTGTCTTTTTCATGAAATAGCTAAAGAATTTAGTTTTCCATTTAATAATATGATATATGTACATGCTTCTGGAAGTGGATGTTCAATATATCAAAAGCTAGGAGAGAATTACCAGTTTGAAAATTGTGTGTCAATGTCAAATTACATTTGTGCTAAAAGTACATTGACAGGTAGAGGCTACATTAGCTAAATTGATTTAAAATTAAGAATGCAACAAATGTCTTTAAAATCTGTTAGAAAATTTCCATTTTACAGCTTTTTGAAGATTTTTGTGCAAATATGCAAATTTGTGATGAATGAATGAGACATAGTCTCCATTTCCTTATGTGTATCCATTGTTTTTAATCCTCTGCCATTTTTTTTGAAAAAGGGAAGATAATTTTAATGAAGAAGATTTGATCTATACCATGCCCCAATCAACCTTAAACTGGAGAAGGTATTTTAACATTTTCAAGGTCTGAAATTAAGGGAAGAAATATAAAGAAAAACAAAAGCATTTTGAGGTGTTTTCCTGTCCATATATCACATTTGTTCAATATTTATTAAAAATAATTCAAACTTTGATTAATACTCATAACTTGAAAACTACACAGGATATTTTTAACAATCAGAGACTACTAAACTCAGAATTTCCATAAACCATTAAACTGTTATGTATATCTAATTGTGCTCAACTGTTTGAAAGTGTGCAAGAATTATATTTGTGTATAACTGACCTCCAAATAATATAATTGCAGTTGTTTTTTTGTGTTTTGATTTTAGCATTACACCACGCAAAAATGATGTTGTACCTGAGGACACAGTAAAGTCCCAATGGTGTTTCAGCACTGACATTAGTGGCAAGAGGTACAAGGACGTCACTTACGTTCAGAGCAATCAGAGACAAGCCATGTCATTGTAGTAAGTACTTTTTTGTTTTCATTTTGCTTCATCAAATGGTTTGATTTCATACATGCAGACCTCCGTGGTGTAGTGGTTAGTGCTTTGTCCTAACACCCGCATGTCCCGAGTTCGTATCCCGGTGAGTCTGGAACCGGTGAGTTTACAACTGGTTATCAAAGGCCGTGGCCATCTTGATATAATGTCCAGCACTGGATGCTTTCAGCACGTTTAGCCTTGCTATGCTAAGCTATACATCAACCAAACTAATCCACAACAATAAGGGTAAAGGATTCTCATAAAGCTAAAGATACTAAAGGAAGAATATATAATAAATATGAAATAATAATAATACACCAATAAACCTTTCCCAGAACTGAAAAAAATGTTTTGTTTTATAATGTAAACCATAAAAAAAATTCCTATGAAACTTGGCTAGTTTATTTTTGGCTTTTATTTGGTTAATTGCTTTCTTGAATCTGAAAGCATCACATGTATAACTTTCAAGTGCTGTTTGTAAGGAAACAGTTTCTGTGGAGAAAGGCTTTCTCCTTATTACTGTCATTTACTTCCATTATGGGAAGATAGCAATCGTGACACAGAAAGTAATATTGTGGAGAAGATATTTTTTAGATGAAGACAGAGAAAGCCATGAAATTTCCTTATTTGGTTTCTTGGAAAAATTAAAGGATTAGTTCAAGGGCCAAACAAAATGGTGGTCAAACAAAATGGTAAAGAAAGCGTTCATAAAAATTGTATTCTGTTAAGAAGATATTCAACTTTAATGCTCTGTCTTTTCTGCATAGAAATGACTGGTGTAGTAAGTCTACTATGAAAAGTTGGCATCCTCATCCTCACATTCTTTACAATTGTTAATGTATTTTAAACAAACTTTATTTGAATTTTTTACTATTTTAATTATTTTCTTCAGGTGGTATATTATAAATACTAGATTCACTTTGACTACTTTTCGGACATATTCCTTGGTTTTTAAGCCACAAAATCGAAGAATAGATATAATAGAATTCATGAAGACTTCGAGGAATCTGAGGCTATGACATCACAACTAGTCTGACTTCAGCCATTTCTACACAAATGGTATCAAACTTTAAACTGAAATATTTCCATAACGGAAATAGATTTTTTGATGCTTTCTTTAATATTTTGTTTCTTTCGAAATCCTTTTTTATATAAGATTAGACTTGCTTTACCCCTGAACTTATCCTTTAAAAGATGTAGGGGAGAGAGCATATACATATTATCATTAATCTTTATATTTTTCTTAGACTCATTATATTTGAATATCTTTGCAAAAAAAGGCTCTAAAATATTTTAATGATTTACATATAAGAATATATTAATAATTTGTAGCTTTATCATTAAAAGAGACATAATGTCTGACAATCCTTATTTCATATGATGGCATAAGAAATAACCAATCTTCACACCAAGTTTCATATCTCCTAAAGCAATCTAATACATTTGTTATCATTATTAAAAGCTTAATGCCGCTACATGTGCAGAAAATGATGTCATCAACCCAGTAGGATGTTAGAATGTAATATATATATATCTTTATAATCTAGCTTAAATATTCTAGCTTATGAAAAATGTTTTTTTTTTTTTTTCGTAAGGGTCATGAACATTTTTGTCTACACATGAAATTATCAAAACATGCTATTAAAACTTTGTATTACATCATTTTGGAAAAAAGATTTAAATGACATTTAAAAAAAAAAAAACATTAAAATCATTATGTCCCTGTTGGGGAAACTGTGTCATGCAAAAGATTTCAAAATATAATTGAACAAAATGGCAGCCTCCATGTGTGACTTCAAACATAAATAACTTGGAATAAGATTGTGACCTGCTGTTTTGTTTTGGTAGGTGGTTTAGAATTTAGTCCTCTATCATATGAAATAAGGATTGCATCAGACATGTCTCCTTTGAACATAGTAGAAACTAGGATGATCAGTTCATGAATACTAACATTTTGTTTTGAGGGGTAATTAAAGACTCTTGAATGGTACTTTTGCCTCAAACGGATAAGAGGTTATTAATCCTCTCACTTGTCGATTAAGATTATATTTAATGAAGCCATACATAAATGTTACAAGTAGCAAAGTTAATCTTGTCATTATGTTACTAATTTCTCCTAATTGGCAAGTAAGCTGGCCTAAGGTCTTTAATTTCATCAGAAGTAAATTGAGCACAGATGATTGCCTTACCATTAGTACACTGAGGAAAGAATTCAAACTTGTATGTTTGAATTACGTGCAGTACAATCCAAGAATTACATCAGGAAAGATATCAGGTTACTTTTCTAAAAGAGGATAAAGCAAGGGATTGGCAGTGTTCAGAGAACAAATGTGAAGAAAAAAAAAGTGCTAATAATGGCTGAAAAAACAATAAACAGGTTTAAAATCAGCCAAATTGTCACAAAAAATAAAGTTCTTATTCTGCAAAGTATATTGCATCCCTATATTGCATCCCTGTGTTGCATCCCAATGTTGTTACTATTAATAGTGGTAAGGATATGGCTGAGGTTTTGAATGACTACTTTGTGTCTGTTTTTTACTAAGGAGCCCCCTGCTGATGATGTTGTGGATTATCTTAGTGTGCACTCTACAGTATCCATTAGGAATGTTGATTTTTTAATTGATGTTGTGTCTAAGAAGTTGAAGGGTTTGAATTTAAATAAAGCACCCGGTCCAGATGGTATACATCCTGCTGTCTTACGTGAGTGTTCTGGTGTTCTTTCTGTTTCCCTGAGTTTTATCTTTTCAAAGTGCTTTGGTGTTGGTTCCTAGTGATTAGAGAATTGCTAATGTCACTCCTATTTTTAAAAAGGGTGACCACAGTTTGCCTTGTATCTATAGGCCAGTTAGTCTTACTAGTGTTGTGTGCAAGGTCATGGAGTCCATTGTTAAGGATGTTGTACTAGATCGTTTACTGGTCAATGATTTGTTGAATTTGTCCCAGCATGGGTTCTTACCTAAGAGGTCTTGTGTTTCTAATTTATTGCAGTTTCTTGATGATGTTACTAAACAAGTTGATTCTGGTCATAATGTGGATGTTATCTATTTAGATTTCCAAAAAGCATTTGATAAGGTTCCATTAGGCAAGCTCATGATGAAAACAAAAGAACACTTGGTGTGGAGGGAAAGTGTGCCAGTTGGCTATATTCTTGGTTAGTTGACAGGTCACAAAGAGTTGTTGTTAATGGTGAGTATCTCCATGGAAGAAGATTACAAGTGGTGTTCTTCAGGGCTCTGTGTTGGGTCCGCTTTTCTTAATCCTCATAATGATATTGATGTTTCCTTGGCTTTAGGATTTTAAATTTGCTGATGACACTATAAGCTGTACAGGATTCTTGATGATGCTAGGAATTCTTCATTTTGCAAACTGATCTGGATAAGTTAGTTTCTTGGTCCCAAACATGGCAGATGTCATTCATTGTTAATAAATGCAAAGTTATTCATTTTGGTCAGAACAATTTGGCTTTTGATTACTGCATGAATGGTTCAAATCTTGGTTGTGTTGATCAAGAAAGGGATCTAGGTGTCATCGCTAGCAATCTGAAACCTTCAAAACAGTGTGCTTTAGCAGCTGCAAGGGCAAATAGGATGCTTGGTTTAATTAGAAGAAATTTTAGTTTTCTTGGTAGAGAAGTTGTTCTTAATTTGTATGAGCAGTTAGTCAGGCCTAAACTTGGGTGCTATTTAGGCTTGGAGTCCCTTTTATGAGAAGGATAAGTTCATTTTGGAGCAGGTTCAGCGAAGAGCCACTAGACTTATTCCTGACGTATGGAATCTATCTTATGAATCTAGGTTGCGAATTTTTGGTTTGACCACACTTGAGTTGAGAAGAGTACGTGGTGATATGATTCAGGTTTTTAAGTTCATATCTGGTAGTGATGCTTTGACTTCCTGTTATTTCTTGCATGTTTCAGCTAATCCTCATGTGACACGTGGTAATAGTTTGAAGTTGACCAAAGAGTTCTCACGGATAGATATTCGGCATTTTAGCTTTTTGCAAAGAGTTGTTAATGAGTGGAATGGTTCGCCTGAATGGGTAGTTAGCTTCAATTCTGTGCACAGTTTCAAGGTCAACATTGATAAGTTCTTTATGAACTCTGGGCGTCTTAGATTTTTTTTTTTGTGTGGTGGTGGTGTTAGTTTGGGCCTTTTATACGGTGACTAACCCTTCATTGCCCGTTATCTTGTTATGTTAATAAATTTTGGGATGGTAAGCATGTATGATAATTACTGTGCTATTCATCATGGATTTGTTTGTATGTGGCTAATAATTGTCATTAACATGCTCTGCTATAAAGGCCACTGGCACACAGTATTACTCATAAGTTTCTTTTATGCAATTTAATGCTCTTTGTTTAATCTGATGTCGTTTTTGTCTATATTTATTTTCAGTTAATAAAGGAAGCTGAAATAAGTGTTTTTACATAAATAAAGGAATAGTTGAGTTTTAATAAATATAAATAATTAGGCGAACTAGTAGAACATATTTCTCTTTATTTGCTATTCATAGAAAAATTAAATATTGGCAGAATGTTGTGAAGCATGATAGTAATCGATTTACATCCATTTTTTTGGTTCTGATGCAATCAGTATCAGGGGCCTATCCGGTGTGCTTGTGTGTGTTACGCCTAGCTTGTAAACACGATATCTCAAGAGCAGTACAGTACATTGGATTCATGTCATATGTGGTACACAGATAGCCATGTTCTAAAGTTGTGTCCTTTTGTATTTGGTGATGATGTCATGCATATTAATGAGTGGGTGGGGTTTAATGTAATTTTTTTGAAATGCTTATATTTAAACAATCGTGTGTCCGTTTTGTTTTATATTTGGCACAGTAATGTTGTTAGCTAGTATCCACATGCTCATGCATATTAATGAGTAGGCGGAGCTTAATATAAAAATCATGAAAAGCTCTTATTTTGACAATCACATATTTGTTACAAGAATGTTAGCTAGTGTGTATTTGTTCATAGTATAAAACGTTGACTTTCATTAATATGCATAGTGGGCGGGGCTTAATATGATTTTCCTGAAAAGAGCTTGTAAACACGGTACCTCAAGAAGGGTGAAGTGGATTCATGTCATATTTGGTACACAGGTAGCCCATGGTCTGTAGATGTGCCCTAATGTTTTTGTTGGTGATTTCATGCATATTAATAAGTGGGTGGGGCTTAAAGTGAAAATTTTGAAAAAGTGATAAATAAGCAAGTGTATGTCTATCGTGTATCATATTGGGCATGAAAATATTGTTGGTTATTGTGAACATGCTTATGTTATCAGCAGATGTCATTAATATGCATGGTGGGTACGGCTTAATGTGTAAGTGCTAAATACACCATACTGTATCTCATGAACAAATCAAATTTATGCCATATGTTGTACACATATGGGTCATTGTCTGTACATATTTTCTGATGTTGTGGTAGTGATGTAATGAATATGAATGAGTAGGCGGGGCTTACTGACAAATTTTTGAAATAGGATTAATAAGCAACCGTTTTTGCATCATACTTGCTATGATAATGTTGTTAATTATTGTGCAATTGCTAATGTTGTCAACATTTGTATTGATCTGCATGGTGGGTGTGGCTTATGAATAAATATCTTGGAACAAATATTTCATGACATTCAATGACATGACAGTTAATACAAATTTTGCAAATCAATCAGCTTATGAAAAAAAGCATCGGAACCACAAAACCTTTTGATTCTGGTTATAGGTATATGTTATCAGAGAATAATACACCATGCTGGGCTAATGAAATAAAACATATGTTATTTATCTTTGTTTTCGGAGATGTTTGGATATAACAGGGAATTAATGGTGAAAGAGGCTTTCTTTTAATGTTTTTACAATGTTTAATTGATGTCAGAGTACTAGTTTTAATTCAATGAACAGATTGTCTCTTTATAATATGTATAAAACCCAAAACAATTTTTCTACATCACTCATATTCCTTCTGAGTATTTTCGCTCATTATTTACCAGAGTTTGATGCGGATGTTTTAATCTGCAAATAAACAAAGGTTGTCATAATAACGGTTTAAGGGAAAATAGGCTTTGCACTTTTTGTAATTTAGGATGGGTTGAATAAATTTCATTTATTTCCCAAGATACTTTTATGTAAATCCAAACAGGATAGGTGTTTTTGAAATGTCAAACACCAGAAATAATTCTCTTTTGAATAACATTTGCTTATATCTGGACAGAGTGCTGACGTTTCATTCAGAATTATAATTTTATTTTGATGAAATTTAGTTTCTTTATTTTATAGCTTTTGTTCAAAGTTTTACTTGTTGTTATTTGTATTGGTTTGCTGCTTGTTACTATTATGTATCTATTCATGTAAAGGCACCGGCCTAATCATAAAGAAGAATAAATTGAATGAATTGAATTGAGTAATTGGTAATTATTGGTTTTACATAAGTATTGGTTTTATTTTGTTTGACAGGGTTTCCATCTCAATGTGACAGCCAAAAAGATTATCTACCTCCGCAAATCTCAAAACCAACATCAGATATGTCTGCCGCTGCCTTAGAGAAAAAACAGGTCCATGCAGTATATAACAGCATAGCGCCCCACTTCAGCTACACTCGCTATAAACCATGGCCCCATGTTACAGCCTATCTTAACAGTTTAAGGAAAGGATCACTTGTCTTGGATGTAGGTGAGACTATTCGTTTTCGTTTATTTATCATTAAAGTCTATTTTAGTTGAAGATTTGTATGATTGAGAGTTGTGCTTGGAGCAAAATTGTCAAGGGAAGAATGGTTGAATGAGCTACGGAAATAACAGAATGAATGAAGATGTCAACCCATACCTTTGATTCTGGTACAGTTTCAGAATTTATGAAGCACTAGTGAAATCCATTATTCTTATTCTTTAATCTAGACATTTATGTTTGAGCCTTCTGATAGTATTGAAGCCAGGCGTATCTCCCCTTTTATGTATTAGTTTTGGTTATAAGCATGGCAGTACATTTCACAAGGGTATTAATTTATGTCCTCTCAGGTTTGGAACTTTTGTATGTAATGGTACTCAACATGTCCCTTTAAAAGATGCTAAGTTTGGTTGTGGACCTGAAATCTACAAAAAACTACATGATACACTATATAGAAAGATGGATAAACAAATTGTAACAGTTTTGTTTTCTTATTACAGGTTGTGGTAATGGAAAATATATTGGGATTAATAAAGACATTTTTATGGTGAGTAGTCTGAAGGTATCAGTATATGAAAGGACTTCTAGATGTAACACATATATTCAATGTTTAAATTAAACATTATTGAAAAATCATGAAACCACCAAATTTTCATTAAAATTTTCCAGAATTTGGTTGCTCTTTTGTTTATATTTTCAGGCTTATTTATTCAGCAAGAATACATATTAGTCATGTCATAGGAGATGGAATCTTCTTTTCCATTTTCTAGTAATTCTACGCAACAATATTTTGAGAAACGGAAGTGCTCTGATTGCATTTTTGAAACATGATTTCATCAATAATAAACATTCAAATGGAGAAACTTTTGTCAAAAACAGTGGTTGATTTAAAAGTTTAGAAAAAAAAATCCCAAATAAATCTTAGATTGTCATATTCCTATCATGACATGTAATTTCTTTATGTTATATTTTGCAAGCATAAAGACTAACTCCTTCAAATTTATGCTGTTTTCTAGGTTGGTTGTGACAGAAGTGATCAACTCATGTCAATATGTTCTGAAAGAGGTCATGAGGTCATGACCTGCGATGGTCTGTCCCTTCCTATTCGGTCCTCGAGTCTTGATGCTTGTCTGTCCATTGCTGTCATTCACCACTTTTCAACTGAGGTAAATAGCATGTTAATATAATAACATTTTGGTATTCCAAAGTGCCATGTTTCAGATGTCTGAGGATGTGGTATCACTAATAAAGCTAAGACAATTCTGGAAATTGCTCTTCAGTTATAAACAACCAGTGGGTTTTGTATCTCATTCCATATAAACCCTTTTTTGATTTTGATAGAAATTTATTTTCTATTCATCTGTTTATTTTTATAGATGAATTAAAAAAGATTATGTTTGACAGACTCATCAAAATCACATACATATACATACATACAGTAGGCTTTTATACTGCGCCATTCCATACAGATCACAGCACTAAAAATCAATCGACATAAGATAGTATACAAGATGATGAAAGGAACTGAAGGCCAAAAAAAATGCAAGTATTATGACTGGGGATATAAGTGGAATTTCAATATTTTCTTAAAGAGGACATGACATGGGTGCTCATGTGACTTTTACTTGATTGTTTGGACAATTTGATAGAGAATTTTTCCAAAATTTGTGTTGGTTGTAATAGCAGAAATTGGAGAAGAAAGCAAATATAGTATTCATCCTCATCAACTCATGTTCTGAGTAAAAATTGGTGAATTTGTAATGCCGTCACTCCCAGAACAAAATTTCTTGCGACACTTGTACTTTCACATCATGCAAACAACATCGGCCTAGTGTTATCGCGTGTGTTTCTTGAAATTTGTCGTATTTACACTAGGAGTAGAAAGATTTTTCAACAATGCATTTCTTACCAGCTGTTATTATTTTCTTAAAACATAGACCCCATATTCAAATAAGTCATATCTTCAAGTTTCATGAACATATATCATCGCTTTTCGAAATGCCTTATGATCTGGCCTAAGTTTTGCAAAGCCTGTGTCTAACGTTAGGCCTAACACTGAAACTTGTAAGTTTATGAAGTTGAGCATGACACTTGTAAAGTTATGAAGTTCAACATGACGGCATTGATTATTTTTCTTAATTTGACATTTTACACAATAATATTATATATTGTATGTACATTATTGTCATAGAATTTAAATGTAGCAAAAATTATCACAATGTATAAGTTCTAACGATAGAAATTATTGGTTGAAACCAAATTACGTTTCGAATTTTTCCTGCTCGGCAGCAGCTCAACATAGTAAATTCTAATGTGAAAACATATTTCAAAATTACCCATTGACTTGATACATGACTTGATTTAATCCAAAATAAAATTTTTAAGTCATGAATTTTCACGGGCTTTCAAAGTTTTGACTCAACTTTTAATTAATGCAAACATTGACATTTACTTCTAGTTATACCTTACCTTCCATGCTATTAATATGCAATCTGGTCACATGACCTGATTCTAACGCTGCATGGAAGGTAAGTGTAACTCTCGTAAATATCCCCGCTACGCTTAGCGGGGTAAATCTATGTTAAAAACATTTATTTACATCAGAAACAGCCTGATATATCAATGTCTTCTGAAGAACTGGAATTGCGACACAAAGGAGAAAGTTTGCTTATGGAATTAGCACTGTATTTGTTATATGTTCGAATTCCCTGATGAGATTGTTCTGGGAGTGACGTCACACATCGCTTAGCAGTTTTCAATTCTTGCCTTGTCAGGAGCGTTGGTTTTTTGATTACTTTTGATTTTTTGTATACAAATGGTTTCTTTCCGCGACTTTTGATGAAATACATGTTTTTGATAATAATGAACTATGCAAAACTGTAATAAACTCAATTTTGATTTGTTCTACTTATGCCCTCTTTAAACCGGTAAATCACGTAAGAATTTGTAAGCAAACAGCAAAAAAAAAAAAGGAAGAATATATGTGTGACATATATTTAACACACAACATAAACACATTGTAAATTATTAGTCAGACGAACCATTTATACTTAGGTATGTGCATATGAAACGTAAATTTTGCTTTTTTGTGTCAAAAACAGGATAAAAGTCTGAGAAGAGCACTCTTGAAAATATAATTCTATGTTTTCAAATCATCTAATTTGGAGGGTTTGAGTACGCACGAACATCTTGAAGTGTTCTTTATTCTTTCAAACTGATGAAATCGTTTTTCTACTTAAAATTCATTGCCCCAGATTAATATGATTCAATGGGGAATGTATTAATTCATATTAGATTAGACTGTTACAATGAATTCTAATGTTGTTCCTTATTCTATTTCCTGATCTTTGCAGATAATATTCTTATTTGTGCAAATTTTAAATTTCTCATGAAGGAAGAATTTTTTTTTTTTTGCTCTAGCCAACATACTCCTCAATTTGTATATACCTTTCATGTATATATAACAGTGCCATATACCTTTATGTATATATAACAGTGCCATATACCTTTATGTATATATAACAGTGCCATATACCTTTATGTGTATATAACAGTGCCATATACCTTTATTTGTATATAACAGTGCCATATACCTTTATGTATATATAACAGTGCCATATACTTTTATGTATATATATAACAGTGCCATATACCTTTATGTATATATAACAGTGCCATATACCTTTATGTATATATAACAGTGCCATATACCTTTATTTGTATATAACAGTGCCATATACCTTTATGTATATATAACAGTGCCATATACCTTTATGTATATATAACAGTGCCATATACCTTTATGTATATATAACAGTGCCATATACCTTTATGTATATATGACAGTGCCATATACCTTTATGTATATATAACAGTGCCATATACCTTTATGTATATATAACAGTGCCATATACCTTTATTTGTATATAACAGTGCCATATACCTTTATGTATATATAACAGTGCCATATACCTTTATGTATATATAACAGTGCCATATACCTTTATGTATATATAACAGTGCCATATACCTTTATGTATATATAACAGTGCCATATACCTTTATTTGTATATAACAGTGCCATATACCTTTATGTATATATAACAGTGCCATATACCTTTATGTATATATAACAGTGCCATATACCTTTATGTATATATAACAGTGCCATATACCTTTATGTATATATGACAGTGCCATATACCTTTATGTATATATAACAGTGCCATATACCTTTATGTATATATAACAGTGCCATATACCTTTATTTGTATATAACAGTGCCATATACCTTTATGTATATATAACAGTGCCATATACCTTTATGTATATATAACAGTGCCATATACCTTTATGTATATATAACAGTGCCATATACCTTTATGTATATATAACAGTGCCATATACCTTTATGTATATATAACAGTGCCATATACCTTTATGTATATATAACAGTGCCATATACCTTTATGTATATATAACAGTGCCATATACCTTTATGTATATATAACAGTGCCATATACCTTTATGTACAGTATATAACAGTGCCATATACCTTATGTACAGTATATAACAGTGCCTTTGCAAAAAGAATGGTATTTTTATGCAAGAAATAGTCATTGAGTTGATTCTGTACTACAAAAGTTAACTTTGAAATAATATTAAAGGAGAACGTTTACTTTTATCCTGACCTTTGAAAATTGTTGGTGATCAAAAAACAATATTGTGCGTTACTTTGCTTGAACTCTTTTCATTCATGGCTCCTGAATTATAGGCAGGCTGTTTGAAAGAAATGTTTATTTCTTAGATTATAAAAGTGATAAAAGACATCTGCCAAAACCTTACAAATGTACATCTTCGAGTTACAGGAATTTGTTTTTGTTGCCAAGGTTTAAAGATGATGATATTACTGGCAGATATGTGGTGAATCCTTAACAGATCTTGTATAATGAGAGTTTTTAACTCTTGGTAAAAGGCATTTCCTTAAAAAGAAAAATTGTAAGAGCTTCTCCACTTAGCAAAAACTTGTCTGGTTTGTTCAACAGTAATGTCATATTATTTTAATTCCTATTTTTCATGCAGGATCGTCGCATTCAAGCCATTCAGGAACTTGTGAGGATACTTCGTATAGGTGGCACAGCTCTTATATATGTGTGGGCCATGGAGCAGAAGAGACACCAACAGAAATCCATCTATTTGATGAAGCAAAAACAGGAATTCAAAGAAGGTGTAAGTCTGGAGAAGGAGGATGTACTTAAAGAAATAGTTTCTGAGACATCGTCTGGAGAATCACTTCAGTACCCTGAATGTCAATGCTCCAAGCTACATGAGGCAGTTGATAAAGACAGTGCACTTAACACTCATTCCTCTCAAGAGGGTCCAGACAACAAAAATGAATTTGGGATGGAGGGAAGAGAGGAAGATAAGGTATCGCATGGGTCAGAGGAAAACGATAAAAGCAAGCAAAAAACTGCAGAGAATTTAACAGCGGAAAGTTTCAATGAATTTAAAAAATTTGATTCAAGAGAGGACTTAGGGATAAATGAGACCTCACAAGCAGATAGTTTAAAATCTAAGAGGACATACCCCTCCTCTCATCTGACAGTTCATAAAAACAAAACCGAGTTTGTAGACCAAGACTTGCTGGTTCCTTGGCATCTCAGAGAGAAGTCTGATGGTAACTCTCTTGGAGATGAGAAAGAGGTGTTTTACAGATTTTATCACGTCTTTCGTCAGGGAGAACTGGATAACGCATGTAAACATCTTGGCAATGTGGAGTTAGCTGAGAGTTATTACGATCAGGGAAATTGGTGTGTTGTGTTGAAAAAGACTTCAGAGAAATGAATTAACGTTGTTTTTTTTTTGTGGCTGTATTGCATCACCGGCAGTAAACTGGATTCACTTAAAGTGGTAGCAAGACACACACAGTCCCTGATGGGTAGAGTCTTGGTATTGACACTTCTTATAGGGTTCAACTGTTAACAATCAAATTATTCCTTGGTTGCACTCAATATTTGTTTTGCGATGATCTGGAAATATTTGTTTTTAAATGAGCAAAGGGTTTTATGGTATCTAAATTATAACATGCACAATTTTGCAATTGCCATGAAAACTAGTGTGTGTGAGTGACGGAAGATGTTTGAATTTGGGGAGGCCATAATTTGAGGGGCAAAATCAGATCAACTTAGTTTAAGCAGGTATGAGAGTAGTATAGGTAATGGGGTAGGGGTTAACTGTTGGAAATGTCAATACCAATTTTGATTCAATTTAAAGAAAATTCAATAAAGAAATTTGCTTGCATTTCTTTTCCTTGTCAAATTCTGTGGCAACATAAGTTGGGAAATTTGAGATCAAAATCCTAATTCAGAAAATTAGAGATCATGATGAGTGGTATGTGTAAATCATGATTTGGAATTTTTTTTTTCTTTGCCACCTGGAATATGTCTAGCTATACAGCTAGAAAGGCTGCAAAATCCCAGATTAAGATGACATGTATTCCACCTTTACATTCAATAATACATGCCATGTTGGCATCCTCAACAATGACGGGGCTGATTCAGCCGTTAAGCTTGCCTCATCCTTCCCTCAATCCCCTTTTCCAAAACCCTTTCTGACATCAAACTGCTTATCGCTTCTCTTGTTTGTGACTGCTGGCAAACCTCATGGGACTCCCAAATTTATAACAAACTCCACGACATCCAGCCCACTATTCCGACCTAACCCACCAACCACAATCTCTCCCGTATTGACAACGTCCACATTACCCGCCTTACAGGGGTGCAGATCAAGGGGGGCGATCGCCCTCCCCCCTGATGAAATACTAGGGGGAAAAAGTATTGTTCCCCCCCCTCCTTAAAAAAATGTGAGTGGGCCCCCTATATGAAAATTGAATTTATGAAATTAAAAGCAACCATTCCGGTGTTTTTGCTTCATTTTTTGTGAAATTTGCTTCAATTTTTACGCAATTCCCTCCATTTTTGGGAAATTTGCTTTCATTTTTGTGCAATTTCCTTCATTTTCGTGCAATTTGCTTCAATTTCTGGGCAATTTGCTTCAATTTTTGTAGCATTTATTTCATTTTTGTGAAATTTGCTTCAATTTTGGCACGATTTTCTGTGAAATTTGCCTCAATTTTCTTCCGCATTTTCAGGAAATTTTCTTCAATTTTCGAGATATTGTCTTCAATTGTAGTAAAATTCAATTTTTATGCATTTTCCTTCATTTTTTGGAAATTTTCTTTAATTTTTGAGAAGTTTCTATTAATTTTCTGGAAATTTCCTTTAATTTTCTTAAAATATCCTTCATGTTAGTGAAATTTTCTTCAGTTTGTGAAAATTGCTTCAATTTTCGTGTAATTTCCCTTTGTTTTCAGGAGTCTTTGAATATTGAGAGAAAATATTGCATAGCTACAAAAGAAAATGATATGGAGAAAATAATTGAAATCTTTGCCAGAACAATCATAAAAACAACTTCTTTTAGGTTTGCATACTTGATTGTTTTTTTTAGAGGAGGGGGAGGGCTACTCACACATTTATGGAATTTTCACTTCCTTTGCCCTCCAGGGAAAAAATTCTAGCTTCGCCACTGCTCAAGTTTTCGCCCCTCAAACTCAGACAGATCTGCGTCCCTGCTGCCTTAAAATAGGTCACACCCACCTCACTCACTCCCACCTCCTTACTGGCTCCCCCACCCCTCTGCAATAATTACCATTTCCCCCTCACAGTCCACCACGTCCTCCTTACCTGCACCCTGTACAACCTCCCCAGAGCTTCCCTCACCCCTCACAACTCCATAGATGAGCTCTTCCAGAAAAGTCTCCCTCGATAAAATTATCTCCTTCCTTCATCGTGCCTCCCTCTACAACCATATTTATTCCTCCTCTCCCACCCCCTCTACCTACGTTTACCCCTTCTTTTGCACCCCTGCACTTCCTCTCTTGATCCCAACTTCCTGGCTATTAACCTCCATAGTTCTCTCAGACTTTTCCTATTTTCTTTTCTGCCTACCTCTGGAATGATATTAACCTCTCAGGCACAATTTGACCCTCACTGTCGTGGTGCTGTTAAGCCCTCATCAAACAAACAATAATACTTCATTCATGCCTTTGTAATGTTTTTGTAAACGGAAGTGATATGCAGGGATGGTGGAACCCTGGGTCAACTGGGTGTCTTTTTCAAAGATATATGAAATTTCTCTGGTTCATCTTGAAAACAAATTAATCTAAATAAAAGATTTGCTTGGTGTAGGCCAGTAACATGCATTTAGTATTTATTTCACCCAAAGTATATCAGCATATCATGTACAACCCTCAGGCAAGACAACTATGCATGAGAAAAATGATATGCTAAATTTCCTAATTATATCTAATATATGAAAAATACTTCTTCTTTTTTTTAAATTCAAATATTACTTAATGTAAGTAAATGCTATATTCACATCAAGTAGATTGTAGATCTGTAACAACCCCAACAAGTTATGCAGGCATTTAGCACTTTACTGGAACTAAAGATTCTTTTTTTTCCTGTTTCAGATCATCATTAGAAATCTTAAATTAAGAAATTATTCTCACTGGATATGTCCCTCTTATTCTGAATTCCTTCTGCCATCATGCGATAGCTGGTGTGGTGTATCTTATTTTGCACTGATTTGTCTGTTGGGTGTAAGGTCAAACTTTGCTCGATTTGACCTAATATTTGAAGAAAAATATTGTTATTTGAAATGATTGGGGTAATTTAGTTTGCTTTCCCTTTACATGAGATCTTATTTAAGAGCTGCTGCTTTATCATTCTGCTGTCTGTTACCGATGTAGTCTAGACACGTCTACATTTTACAAATAAACAACGACAAATAGACAGAAAGTTGCAGTGATATTCTGAATCTCTAAAAGCGTAAATGACAGGATTTATCATGGAATTAGCATATGCAGGAATTTCAGTAAATGTCTGTACAGTTAATAAAGTTTCAGCGGAATAAGTTCCAACTTGCTCAAATAAGAATTTGAAACTGAAAGGTAGGAAACAGATAGCGAATGCACCAAGCAACACGGCTGTTGTAATGGTCGCTCTAATGCGTGCTTTCATCTCCCTGACTCTCAAGTTCTCTTTTTTCCAATGTGTTTTTGAAAATTTTCTTGCAACTAAGAAGATACGCGCATAGAAGAAGCCTAAAATTACCATTATGATTGGAATCATGAATGAGATGGCCACTGCATGAACGGTTACTGATGGAGAATAAAAGCAACTGACTCCACATACCCAGTTGTTAATATTGCTACCAACTGATATTATTGTGAATAATCCAAGGGAAACTCCAACAGCCCAAACTAAAACGGCAATAGCACCGCACCATCGAAAAGTGAATATGTTGGTGTATTGCAAGGGACGAGTGACGGCAACATACCTGAGATAGAACAGAAACAATTTAAGGAATAAATGAGTTCTGATTGATCTATCAAAATACATGTCGATGTTTTTGATTATCTCGTTTTTGCTACTACAAATTTTTGGACAGTAGGCTATCCAATTGTAGAACGTAGGGGCTTCGTGGTGGAAGAGGCAGATCATGGCATGACAAGGCCATAAGTTGAACAAGCTTATGAGTCCCCAGAAAAAGAAAAAAAAAGTGTATTTCTTGTAACAGTAAATTGGTCATACTAAATGACAGCGTTGATTGTAAGTTACCTTAAAAAATAAAGCATTGCAATTTTTCTTCTTTTATGCTATGGATCAAAGTGAGGCACCTTTTGATGCTATAGCTTGTTTAGCTTTTGCCTACGGCAGATTTTACTCTTTGCACAACACAATGACATTTGGTCAAAAAAAAAAAAAACAATCCGAAAATGCATTAGGAAGATTGGATTCTGTTTGACTTTTTTCACTGGTTACTCCTGCACTTACAACAAGTTATTCTTCTCCAACCTGCTGCGCTTTGTAAGTTTACCATCTCTATAAGATGGCACCATTTGTTCTTTTAACTTATTTTGATACACGTAATTTATCTGACACATTGATCTTTGCTGCCGACACGCCGGTAAGTCCCACCAATTAATCACGACATACCGCAAACCAGAACAGAATGTTTACAACGTATTACTCTATTACCAGCATGGTAAGATTCGGTAAAATTGTTTTTATGCACATCCTAAATCTACAAAATCGAGGCAAAACTTAATCTTACTTTCAAGCTCCCGCCTGAAAGTGTGGGTGGACGGCAAACATCCCTCTGTCCTCCAACAATTATAACAGCCAGTTTGAGAATAACGTAAACTTGAAAATTGTTAAATGATATTAGTTTATATCCTTATGTAATATCTGACCAGCTTTAAATGAATTGGCCAATTCGGAATAATTCAACATTACTACATGATATCCAATACCCACCAACTTCTATTGTTGAAAGAAATGCATTTTGATTTATATGAAAGGATTAATACATTATGGCAAAACCGATTGCTAAGTTGAACGATGTCATCAAAACTGAGTGATTAAAGATGAAGCAATAGCAGTTCCCTGAACGAATCTTATGCGCTCCATCGTTGGCCCAATGTGCAGATGTGACGTAGATTTTATCTAACATATATTCCTATAATTCTGCGAAAGAGATTTCTATCTAGGAAAGCCTAAGATCGAAATTGATTCCCGTAAAGTCTTATTCTGTCTAAGACTTGGAATCCAAAGCATGATTTTGAAAGAAGGCAGCTTTTCCCCTGCATGTCATGACTAATAATGAGGCATAGTATTCAAAGGTTATAGATTAAGCTCTACATCTGATGCTCTCCGTAAATGTGTCTAATGCATTTGCAGGAAGTTTACATCATTTGGATACTTGGAACTGTAACTCGTTAATACATACAATTAAGAAAGTCGATGTAAACCAGAACATCTAATTTAGGTTACCTGTCGATCGTCAGGGACACCAAATGGAAGATTGAAACACCTAAGCAGAACGCCGGTAGATGAGAATAAACACGGGTGTAGGATTAACATGTAAAGTTACTCGTTACAAGTCTAACAATAACGGTAGATGGAATAGCTATTACAGTATTAAAGCTGTAAGAAAATCAGTAATAGCAAGGCTGGTGATGAAAATGTTTCTTGGTCTCTCCTGGAGTGGTCTCTCTCGTTGAAATGATAAGATCACGATAGAGTTACCAAAAATAGCAAAAATAAAGATTGGGAAATATGTTACACAGTAAATGATGATCCAAGAAATATGCGTTTCTATACAAGGATATTTTTCAGACAAATCATTCAAACAGCCAGACTCATTGAAATGTGCCGCCATGTCCAATGCAATCAGGAAATGAAATCACTAAATGATGCTTTTGCACAAAATAACACGAATATACGATTAATTTAAGTCATTGCAGAATACGTTAATGAAATACTACTTCTTATGAAGGCTCGTGCATTCAGTTATTGAAAAACAAGTTTATTTTCCATGCTTTATGTGGATGTTAAAGTATTGACTACTTTAGTGGAGTAATTAAAAGCTTTTTAACTTCACCGTACATTCGGACAATTGCACCACACGCATAATTACTATCACGGGGATATCTGAATTAGCAATTATCATTTGCCTTTCAAGTTCAGACCTTTTTTTATGTTGTGTTTTTGCGTATATGATTTGTCATAATTATTGTCCAGGTCTATCAAGTGTTTCTTAATTGCTGATTGCTTTACTCGCATATATCCAAGAGTTATTTGCCATATTTTTGTCCATCGTAAGTGGAGTGTAATTTATCAATTGTTATTTGCCAGCACTATTATTGGTATATGAAATGGATCACGTATTTAGCATTTTTATATACTGAAGTCGAACCGTTCCAATCAAGCAATCATCATATCATGGAGTTACAAAGCGTTAGAGCAGTGTTTGTGGTTTGCTGATATAGACAACGCCAGATCGTGAGATATAAATAATATATAAGATATGACAGTTAACGAAAGAATATTGATCAAGATTGCAGACCAATATGCTTCTTAATCCCAAGCAACACACAATTGGCAAAATATAAGATAATTAAACAGTAATTCAAACGGTTTTTTCACTGACCAGGGTCATATTTTTGGCCCATTTTGTCCATTCATTGGAAAGTGTTTATCCTCCGGGAACTGACTGATAAAGATCTCCCACAATTTACTTCTTTTCCTGTGTACATCCATCCTGACGTGATCTGCGATACTCCCTATCTTGAGGAGTTAATTGCCTATTTATACTTCTGGTGTCCATGGATCTTGAAATTGAAA
Source organism: Chiridota heheva (assembly GCA_020152595.1). Lineage (NCBI taxonomy): Eukaryota > Metazoa > Echinodermata > Holothuroidea > Apodida > Chiridotidae > Chiridota > Chiridota heheva. The sequence continues at coordinate 244,873 of JAIGNY010000573.1, read as the reverse complement.
AAATAACCAGGTGCACATTAAAGGATTTCATCATTAAAGCTTAGTTATTATTGTCCCATTGCTTGCTCCCCGTCAGATTCTACATTTCATGTTCCTATACCTTTTATGCACACTACCCATCAGCTTTGATAGTGCTGCTTCAGGAAATCTTTAAAAGAATAAGAAAGTCCCATTTTCTGTCTAGGAAGGGCGACAGGGAAGGGTTTTTACCTAGAAAAGTAAAAACACTGCTCTAAACAGTTAAAAGGAGCTACAATTCTGTGCCTGGATGATTATCCTCATTGGAAACAACGATCTTAGTTTGACCCATTCCGGTCTGTTATACCTCTTAAGCTGTTAACTGGTTAAGGCAAAGCAGTCAATGAGAATAAACGAACCATTCATTACGGCGAGCTTTTTTTTTGCGCATGATACGAACCAAGTGCTAAGACCATTTATTTAAGTTTGAACAAATAGTATTTCAGAACAGAACAAACAAATTCCATGATCTTCAACGTTAGCGAGCTATGGATGGATCAATCCGTTGGTGTTTACTTTCGAGGAAAAGCTTTTTCCGATGATCAACTTGATTCATTTCCGTTGAATTGGCAATGCATATGTAACAGTTTTGTAGAAGGAAAGAGTTTAATCCTTGTGCCCGGGCCCCAAACTGCCAGATACCTAGCATCATCTTATACTATTTTTACCTTTGAAAGAGCGTGTTTAAGCGATTTTCAATCTACTGAGTCGGAGTGTCCCTTTGAATTATTTGTGCATGTGGGTTGTGATCCGTTGATCATATTGATAAAAGTATATAACCGATTCGAGGACATCAGGTGGTGAGAAAGTTTTTCTCTGAAATTTAGGCTTGGCGAACTTGATGACTGCAAATAAAACGTGAAGGACTCAAAAATATATAATCATGCAACAACGAAAGTAAAACACTGGTGTAAATTCTGGAGACGAGGCCAATGACAACAACACTGTTCTAATTTCAAGGAAAGTTACACAAATCCTTTATAATGGGCCAGATATAAAAAATATTATATGGCCCAGATATGAATTCCAAATATGGGTCATATATGGGATTTACATGAATTCCAGATATATGCCATATAAAGAATTAGACAGATAGATAACACAATTTCATATGGCCAGACATAAGTATACAATTGTATATGGCAAGATATAGATATAAAACTTTCATGACATAAAATTTTATATGGCCCGATATATAAAAAGTTATATTTGATATATAAACTTTCATACAGGCCATATAAATCTGTATATAAGTTGTGCTGAAATATTTTATATGAAACTTTATATGGTTATATAAAATTTGATTCACATATATGGCCAATTCTTTATATGGCTTTATAAAATAAACCCCTTTTCTATATCATCCATATAAATCTATGGCTGTATACAATTTGATTTACAGATATAGCTATATAGTTTGATTTACATATATGGCCAATTCTTTATATGGGTTTATATGACCATATAAAATATGTCTTTTTATATAATCCATATAAATTTTCATATGACTGTAAACATTCTAATTTACAGATGTGACTTTATATAAGGTATATTAAATTTGATTACATGCAGTATATGGCCAATTCTTTAAATGGGTTTATATGGTTATATAAAAAGAAGCCTTTTTCTATCTCAATTCAGAAATAGAGCACAACTATAGGCAAGAACTTTTCTTTGAACCTTAAAGAAATAATATCTACGACCTAAAAATATAAGCATATAAAAACTTATAAAACTACATATGTAATAACTCCTTACTTTACTACAAAGCAAGGTAATAAAAACTGTTTTTACATTAACACCAAACTATGGATTGAAAGATATGGCTTATTCAGGATAAGGCTGCACATGCATGAATTTTTAAAGTATATGTTCTGCTTGCAAATCATTTTTTCTTTGATGGTACCCTAATCATGCTTTCAAAAACTGTATTTTGCTTTTCTTCTCATGCACTTGGATTTATTTTTTATCATGGCTTGAAGTTTGGGGAAACAAAAGAAGCCTTTCCACTTAATTTGTGATGGAAATGTCTTCTGTTACGATTCCTATGCTTCAAAGAAAATCATTATTGGTTGACTACGAAGTATGATACCTTTCCTATCCACCACCAAACGAATTTTAGCCCAAAAGATGAAATATGACAATTTTGTACCATTTTGAAATAATCACATTGCCATGTCCCGTCTGTCACAAAAAAACATGAAAAAGTTGTGTACTTTTTACATGCAAAGATTTGTTTTTGCTTCAAAGATAAATTCCTATCTTCTATCAAGATGAACTCACTTGAAATAAAGATAAAAATAGCCTTTGATGTATAGTTGATCTTATAATCCATGTCAAAATTTGTTCCGTCTGTCACATTTTACCCCTTTGATATATTTTGTCCCGTCTGTCACATTTTTTTTTTTTTATCATCTCTAGGTCATAAAAAATGAGTAAACACAGACTATTTTACTTCTAATGCTCCATGTCTTTGTTAAAAACAATATGATTGATGGAATTATCAATAAAAAAGTAAACTAAATATTAATTTTAGAAACACACACTTCAGCCTTTAGGGCAGTGATACTTTGCCTGCTTTCTTAATTAACCCATCTTTTCGTCCTGGTCATGTAGACCTGTCATACAGTACTTAATTGTAGCATGCACACTCCACACTTGTTTACTGTACATGGGATATGGGCAGAACATGTGATGTGCATGCCCAGCAACATCTCACAGCAAGGGATGTATTGATGGTATTGGTGGATAGGGGGTTCCCTTAAGCGACATGTCACAGAATATGGCATGGTTAATAGCACCAACGGGGACACCAGAAATTGCTCAAAAAATGTGCCAAAATGAACGTCCTGTGTCACTTGCGGATGTAATTCAACACATGCAAGATATGGATGCCTCATGGCAACCTGATGGTGCAGAAATTCGTACCCTTACTGTAACCCGTGGTGCACTTTTTTTTTAGAGTGTGAAACCATGATATTTGATATGCGATGAAAGCACCCCCAGTGTGAAACTGCCTTGTAGATTTCTTTCAACCAGATAGCCTATCTGCAGATCTGTGCAACCTGGGAAGGCAACTGCGGTCAGCAGTTGAGCAATCGACACTAACATCCTTGTGTATGGTTAGAAAGAGAAAACCTTACTTACAATGCATGTAAAAGTTAACCTATGATGCTTTATGCCTACACTTCAAGTTACATTGTTTTAAGGACCTTGTATTTGGAAGAAGAATCTGTTAAAACTTAAAATGTAAACGTTAAATCTTTCACTCAGATTGTGAAGTTTATCTAGTGCGTATTCTTTATGGGCATCTTTTTGCACATGTTTGCCAAAATATTAAGATATTATTAAAAATTGCCTTTTGAAGTGAAATGTTGATTAATCATTGTTGACTAATGAAACAGGCAAACCAAAAACAGATTCCATTCAGGCGTTAAAGAGTGGGCTCCAAATGACTGAAAATTACTCTATGATTAATTATTGTTAAAAGTATTCTATTATTACTTTGTAATGTTAGTCCTTGTTGTTGATTGAAAATAAATTATAGAAAAGATATTTTTTCATCACAAATAGGCCAGTCAAAATAAGGTTTGAGGTCCAAACTATTTGCAACAGAATGAGTACCTTTATGCATCATTCCGGACCATGCAGGCCTTTTTGTTTGATGCAGAAGAGAGGTCTTCCATAGAATATCCAGTGGTGCAAATAGATCTTCTGCTTTAATAGATGGTAGCGGCTGATAGATAGTGGCTGAATAATGGGCATGTGGAGGGCATTGTGAAATATTCAAAGGACACACGACCAACAGCTGTAATGTCGTCACTTGTCACAACTTTCCGCGGTACAGGCTTGCTTGACGTCAATCTTGGTGTAATTGCAGCAATTATGCCCATCCCATGGAATGTTCCTGTGTCATCTATAGTGTCAATGTTATGGTCCATGTTATCTGACTACAAAATGAACTGCATGATTTGATGTACAACCAGAAATTTCAGTTCCTTTGTTACCGCAACACTTCGTTCATATTTTTGAACTTCCCGAATAAGAACAGGAAAATCCAAGGGAGTTAAGTGTGTCAACAAGGAAGCTTGATGGAAAATGATGATGCATCTGAACCCCAAGGTCCAGCTGGAGCGGAGCCAACATAGTTCTTCGTCTTACTGCTTGCATCATTGCTTGTCTAATGGATACTACTTTCAGATCAGTACACTTGCCTACAAACATACTTTGCAAGAGTTGTCACAGTGTAAGTAGCATAAATGGCACGGCACTCTCTGTATTTCCCATAACTTCTGTAGTGGGATATGTATCACGTGTGACACCAAGGATTGGATGTCACTCACAATTAGTTTTGCAGCAGTTTTTATGATCTTAATTTCTCCGTTTGTGTGTCAGTTTTTTCTTTTTTGTTTCTGAAACGCACAAAGTATTGAAGTGGCTGTATCACGAAGTGTTACAACTGAATTTTTTCCTGGAAGTGTTATTACGATTCTCTTTTCAAAGTAAGATTGCATTTGCTATTTTATATAGACATGACTATATGGCTCATTTGAAGTGGTTTTAAGGTGGTCTGTTGGACTAATTCCTTAATTGTTTTTAGTTCATCATCATTGTCCTCGAAATATTGCATTGTTTTGAGAAGGGCACTTGTCCTGTCATCTTTTACAGGTCCGCCAACTTTGGCGCCCAGTTCTACTGCTTGAGGTTCATTTGACAATCTACAAGGAATCTGTTTGGATGTCCTGAAGTCCACTCTACACTGCTGATGATAGATGGCATCAGCAGCATGGTGATCAGTAACAGATGCCATCCTTCTGGACACCATCTCTGACACTGGTCCTTTCTAGTTTGACATGCACTTAAAATAGCATCATGAAAGTCTTAAGTTTGAACAGGAAATACTCCTGATTCATCACATTTTCGTTTTCCCAAAATGGCAGGTTTCCCACAAAATAGACAATGTTCTTTCAATGGAAAAGGGTGTTGTTTCGAACGAAGAGCTAACTTCCCTTGAGAATGACTTTCTTCCTGTAATGTTTTATCGCGAGCAATATAGTAAGGATGACAATATTTGCTTCTGCATTGTTTGTGTACAACATCCCTTGGCACAGCTTAGGTCACTACCACCTTTTTCACTTGAAATGCTAACTTTTCTACATCTTTTAGCTTCAAGAACCACAGTATCATCTCCATCAGCAAAAACATTTTTACAGATAAGACATGTTTCTGTCATTTGTAAGCATTTGTAAAATCTTTGGACTCAAAACAGTCCATCTGCCAAAATGCACAAGATTTTGACAACACAAGTAAATTACAATGCTCAATAGTCAAGTTATGGTTTTGTCACGGTTCTCACATTCACATCTTCTTGTCACTAAAAACTGAGATAAAAGAATAAAATTAGTTCTGGACCGTGAAAACACAAGGCCACTGATGGTCTGTACTCACATTTCACTTGATTAGAAGCATACATAAAATATTTTGTTTGGGAAGTCTAAATATTTTCGCAACAATGGGTTAAAGCAGCATAGCTTTTGAAAAAAAGCCATGTAAAAATGAGTATTAAGTTTGAATATTCTTTTAATAGTTTCATTAAATTAATCATATTCAATATTGAAACAATAAATCAAAATGTTGAAAACATCTGACGTTATCATATGATCAAATGATCGAATTCCCATGTTTGCTACTCTAAATCAAGTAAATATATTATCACCAAGACATTCTGATATATTGCTTTAACTATATGTATGGTGGTCAGATAAGATTTATGCAACTATGTATGTTTCTTAACTATGCATTACAAGAATCAATGTAATAAGATATTCCACTTGGCCAGATATCGCTCACTTCAACTTTGTATAACTCTTATGCCACTCTAATTGCAAACTATCTATTTTGAAGCGATGCATCTTAGGTGTATACTTGTTTCTTTCAAAAATCGGATTGACAAACTTATTTCAGATGTTTTCTCATGAAAAAAATTCCCTATTTATAATCATAGATCATCTAAATACATTGATACTAAGAAAATTATTTTGTCCAAAGCGGCCATTTTGGATTTATGCAAAGAGGTATAGGTTTCCTTCTTTGTAAAATGGCCAGGGAGAATAGGGATATGTCCTGTGCATTATACACTCAAAAAACTCCACTATTTTCCACGTTTAACCAATGTATAAATCTGTTGTTTTGAAGTCAAACTATTGTATATAATATATAAATGGCGGCCATTTTGGATTTATGCAAATTAGGCATATTTCCCCTTCAAAGATTTTTATAGACTTTGATACTTTTTTTCCTGGGGCCTCAAAGAAATGCATAGTGGCAAAATAAATTATCTTGCAATTAGTTTGGGGTTTGGCCCTTATTGGGTCTAGATTTACTAGCCTGATACCTCTAGTTTAAAACATTATTAAGGACGCAAAAATTTCGCGTCTGTCACAACATTAATGAGCCTGATATTTCTGGTAAAATGTTTTGAATAACTAAGTCATATGCTTACTGGTTATTTGTATAAAAGTAATTAACTTGAAAAGGAGAAAACAATAAATTTCACGGGGGAACAGATAGGTTTTTTCAAAGAAAGTTGTTTAAAAAAAAAATGGTCGCTTTTTACGTCCCGTCTGTCACGCTGATTTTACTTTGCCACTATACAGCCATTGAATCCTCTAGTTTCATGGATTGTTTTTTACTGTAAAATATAGATTGTTTATTACGACTATATACATGTACATAACTTAGAAGGTTACATCTTACACATTGTTTTTGGCACGCCTTAAAACAAAAAAAAGTAGTGTAAATCTGTCCCGTCTGTTGTAAATCTGTCCCGTCTGTCGCGCAGGAATTAGCCATATGTACTCTTGGGCTTGGCAATATTTTCTTATCCTTTGCCAGAAATGTTTTGAATTTTTTCCTGTTCTGCTCTTTCCTTCTCTGTTCTTTCTCCCCCTCCCCTCCCCCTTCCTGCTCCTTTCTCTTTTTAAACTCCGTCTTTCTTCCCACATCGCTGAATGTCCTGTAGCTTTTTACTTACAATTTTGCTGAATTTGGAAGCTTCGCTGCTTACCATTTTCTTTTGGCAAATCTCCTCGAGACGGTTCAAAAAGCAATCTGCAAAAGCAGAGAAAAAAGAACAACAGTGAAATTTCCAGGAGTGTGGCTACAGTATATGGTGATCTTCTTGGTAATTAGCACAAGTTGCTTATTCATTCTGCATGCGGATAGGAGCACCTGACTCCACAGCCTGGAAAAGACGCCAGGCTATCGCAGGTTAGCTCCCCAGCACTGCTGAGTGGACTGGACCAGGTAGAGAAAAGTGTTTTGCTCAAGACTACCCGGCTGTGAATTGAAATCAACAGTACGCTAGCTAATGGTGGACCCCAGGTGGACAAATACATTACACTTATTTGATAGCTGTATATTTTTTTTGTGGAGAAGTGTAAAAAACAACACACTTATTTTTTGGCCGCCAGATTTAAAAAAAAAAAAAGACCCTCAGAGGTATTAATTTCTTGTAGTTGCCGTCAGCGAAGTGAAAAGTAGCTGAAATATATAAAGTTGAAGAAATGTCAACATTTAAGTAGCAATAAGCATTCACTTGAACAACATTTACAGCAAGACCAATGCAGGAAAATTTTGTTCTGTGTCCTTGTAAGCACTCTTTGTCCATAAAGCTCCATCATGGAATAACATGATATGACGAGGCAGTTTAACGTACCATGATCCTAAGATCCTGAAGTCTTTTGCTTTAGCACTTTGAACTTAAACGTCTCCTTTCGTGTGTCTGTGTGTCTTTTCTGGATCCGGGCTGCTCCCTCCCTTAATGAGGTAAGCCAGGAGGTAAGCTCTTGCTTACAAATACTCCAGATTTTTGGATGCATTACTACACCAATCACAATGTTATGTACTTACAGGAGCATAATCAGAGGAACTGCCTTCTTTTCCTTGATTCTTTCGCTCGTTAATTTTTCTTTAGATTTGTTGACATCGAAGCTTCTAGTTATTTTTTTGTCTCTGAAATAAGATCAAACAAGATTTTAATGTTTTAAGAAAATCACTGTATTTTAATAGTATATCTTTGATAATATTTAATTCATTTTGATAAGCAATAGTCAATTACCATTTTGCAAAGCCTGTTCATTTGTAGCTTACAATTTATTTGCAAAAATTGATTTAGATGCTTGATTTCACATTAGATTTCACATTATAATAAATCCACAGTAATTGGCAATCTATAATAATCAATTTTGCATTTAAGTCTATGGAGGCCAAATTGGATTTAGGTCAGACCTCAGCGTCATATTTGGTTATCAATCCTCGGTAGAGTTCGAAAACTCACAGCGGCTGAATTCGTAAATAGGCCACACTTGAAATGGCAACCATAAAGGTATTAAATTAGTGTTTGGCTGGAGAGAAAAAACCTCAAACTTTGTTGAATTTTGATTCTTATTTAAAACTCTTGCTTCCATAAAACTCTTAAAAATTGCAAGATAAGTTCCAGACTGCAAGATGGGCCTTAAAAATCCCAAATTAAGAAACTTTCCTCCTTGGGTGCAAAATGGAGGAAATTTTGAGAAACCTTCTGCGGCTGACCGTTGAGATAATCATGGAAGCTTAGCTGATATGGACCTGCAATTGCCTAATATTGCTATATAATTATATATCCACTTTTCATAATTTACTTCATAATACAATGCAATATCAAATAAAGTACCTGATAGAATACAAGTTATCTATCAACTAACAAGTTCGGAATGGGCAGATCCAGAAAATATGTGTACAGGGGGGTGGGGGATCGGTGACATCTTTTCCAGATATGCCTAACCGTCCCTCCCCTCTTCCGGAATTCCAATCACGCTGACCCCCCCCCCCCCCTCTCCCCTCTCCCTTCCGCCCCTCCGGCTTTATTGCAGAATACTCTGGTTGTTAAACACACCCATCAGTACGGGTTGACATTGGTATTATTGGGATTGCCGTAAGAGGACGACCAGCCATCACTAATGCACTTGTCAATTGAATAACTCACCCCTACACCCCCAGACAAGGTGAGTCGTTGCACCAAGGTGAGTGACCAAAACATGTACATTGACACATCCCTCAGTCACTTAGGTGAGTGACATTTCTTTTGAAATGACTTACCACAAATCACTAACTTCTGTACAAAGTGAATAGGTCTGAAGTATATCTCACTCACCCCAGTCACAGATTGTAACTGACAATTTGGTACAATGACGCACATGCGAGTCACTATTTCATATCCTCAACGACTCACATTTGACTGACTATGCCGGGGGTAGTAGGGGTGAGTCATACAACTGACATAACGACAGCCATACCAGAACAGCTGCATCAGTCCAACGGCACCACGGGGAGTACTAGAATACCCCACAACTCCCTAAATACTCCATGGGGCCAGATCCTCACTCAAAATTACAAATCTGTACTCAAACTTAAAAGACAAGTGAAGCCAAATTGAACTATGGGTCGTTCTTAAAATATCAATTCCTGTGACGAGCATGACGCCAGCGGAGCCGCTCCGGGTGTATCTATCATTATAAAAAATTCCCATCAAAAGCGTGGAACTGCTTGAGGATGTATGTATGAGATTATGAACAATCCCATCGCAAGCATAATTTCATCCTAAAAGTCCGCGGAGCCACAGAGCCGAACTTGGGGGTATTGGGTAAATTTCATTAAAAAATTCCGTGGAGCCGCGAATTCAAAACGGAATGTCTGCTTGACTTCGAAACACCTACTAGGCTTATAGGGGTTTTTAACGTTTAGGCTCCCTATGCGGTACCCGCCATTTCCACGGGAAATTCATTACTATAAAATCACCCCAGCCTACCTGTACTTGTGACTCCCAACAGTTACGAAAGGGATTCCTTAAAATTTAGGTGGGTAGATTTTCTTTTTATAAAAACTCGAGTGTCAAAGGCAACTTCTGTACGTCTGTTTTCGTTAATGATCCTACGCAAATGGTGCAGAGAGCGTGACGTCATTCGCCCTAAAGTTCGTATAGGCTGATAGGCCGAAGGCCGAGAGACAAAATCTTCCGATACATACAGTGTGGGGAAAACGTGATACGTTTATGTGGCCAGTTTTATTCCAGCGTGCTTTTTTCGTACAAGCTTTGAGTGAATGATTGACTTCGCAAAAATTGGTATACGAGTCTAAAATTGTGTACTACCCGATCTTATTTTGCATTATTTTTCTGGATAAATTTTTTCGTTTAATGCCCTTTATGTTTTAACTCAATTTAACGTGTATTTGTTCGAGACTACGCGCATTGCGGGAAGATACAATGCGTATGTAACAAGTTCTATTCGAAAATTACTTGGATTGATCACGAAACACACGTAAAATATTTTATTTTGCTTATTTAATGAATAAATCCCAACAAAACCCTTCAATTTGATCAGAAATTAGTGCGCAAAATAGTACTGACCAATAATTTATACAATTTGGTGATTGTGAAAATTTGTTGTTTTTTCGCACGGAGGTTAGTGTTACGGCTCTGACATAAATCAGTCATCCGTCGCAGTGGAACATTGACGTTGATTATTTTACTCTAATGAATGATTAAATGGTTAAAATGAAGGTTTTTAACCTTAGCTGATTAATTTAGCTGTTGGCCGTATCTGGATACGTCTGTCCAAGAAACTAACGTATGCAACAAGGCCATATGCTTATGCGTAACGCTTTTAACAGTTAGACATATGATGAGTAGCATAGGACCTAGTCTGATAGTCGGCCCCCGAAGTTAATGCAGCTAGGCCTAAGGCATTTTCTTTTTCTTTATGAATTTTGTTTTGCTTTTTTTTCTCGTGTCCTATGACTGTTCGCTCAATCTTAAAACCATTAAAGCCGTTTACATTTCAATCAGAGCAGGGAGCAAATATAATCGTCCTATTATTTATCCCACTTTCTGTGCAAAAAAAGCTTTATCTCTTGATAATCACTGCACTGCATGGCCTACTCTTAGTTCTTAGCACTAAAACTTTACACTCAAATTTTCATGAGGTCAAAATTTTAAGCACCGCTTCATTTAATTATGAAAGACATTTAAGTAACACAAAATTTACTAAAGAAAATGTCAAGGTCGTCCTGGCCTGATGTCTTTATCACAAAATTTGCATAAAGTATGCAAATTGAGGCCTGAGATTTAAGCAATTTTGATGAAATGTTTTGCTACTATGATAGTTTATATTTTAAAACAATTTACTTATGTTTTCCTAGTATATACAACCAATTACCTTTAAGCTGCTAATAAGGTATAGCTTTATGGTGAAGAGATACAAATTGAATTATGCCCAGTATATTCCTTTTCAAATACTGACATACTAAAATATGGTGGTCAAACCTGACAACTATTTGTCACTATTATATATATATATACATATATATATATATATATATATATATATATATATATATATATATATATATATATATATATATATATATATATATATATATATATATATATATATATATATATATATATATATATATATATATATATATATATATATATATATATATATATATATATATATATATATATATATATATATATATATATATATATATATATATATATATATATATATATATATATATATATATATATATATGTATATATATATATATATATATATATATATATATATATATATATATATATATATATATATATATATATATATATATATATATATATATATATATATATATATATATATATATATATATATATATATATATATATATATATATATATATATATATATATATATATATATATATATATATATATATATATATATATATATATATATATATATATATATATATATATATATATATATATACATATATATATGTATATATATATATATATATATATATATATATATATATATATATATATATATTATATATATATATATATATATATATATATGTATATATATATATATATATATATATATATATATATATATATATATATATATATATATATATGTATATATATATATATATATATATATATATATATATATATATATATATATATATATATATATATATATACATATATATATGTATATATATATATATATATATATATATATATATATATATATATATATATATATATATATATATATATATATATATATATATATATATATATATATATATATATATATATATATATATATATATATATATATATATATATATATATATATATATATATATATATATATATAAAATATATATATATATATATAGAGAGATATATATATATATATATATATATATATATATATATATATATATATATATATATATCTACTTCAGATGTCTTCCTGACATTTTGTTGTTAAAGCTGACATGTATTTGCCATTCTTACACATGTACATCTACTTTTGATATACCTGACATTATTTTGTTAAACCTGACAAATATTTGCTACTCTTATGTGCATCTACCTCAGATATCTACCTGACACCTTTTAAGACCTGGTTTTTTGTTCACTTTTATCTACTTCAGATGTCTACTAGATGTTTTTGTAGATGTCTAATTCATATCTTTAGCTGTTTAATAGATATTATCCATCACAGATAACCACAAGTACGAGGTACTGCTTTAGTTACCTGCCAGTCTGTTATACAACTGTAATATAGAAAAATAGTATAGGCTAGTAATATGTAAAGTTTGAATGTAGAGCTCCATATCAAAAGCCTATAAAGCTTATGTTTGTTTGTGTTGAATAATAGCTGTAATAAATGTGTAATTATGCATATGAGCAAATTCAAAATACATATACCTTCAATAAGTTCATTCACCTTCACAAAGAATTACCAAATAAAGTTAGATTAAAATTTCTTCAAACATTGTGAACATCAGCATAAAAAATTATCATGTCTGTAAAAATTAATCTGTTTTTATACTAGCTTCATTACCTAAAATGATCTTCATAGAATATTATCAAAACTCAAAGTCTACATGCAAAACCCTGCTTATAATTAGGCATGTAAATTAATACATTACACACATGTTCATTACATAGACCTTATAATTTTACCCTTCAGTAATTATATTCAGTCAAATACGAGTTGTATGTAAAGATCTCATAATATATTTCTTGTAGAGACTAGGCCAAAAAATTGTTGCCTACCTACCCATACACATTGTTAAAACAAGATGGGTTACTAAACACAAACAATTTTTCAAGCCTGGCATTTTGTTGCAAAAAACAGACATGGTTGCCAAAATACATACTGATTTAAACAAATACATTCACAAAAAAAAATCATGCACTCTGTTGTGGCTTTTACGTTTTACCCCTAATTCATTTCACGCCAAGTAATGCTTAACGTTTGTTTTAATAACAGTGGCCATCAACATTTTTAAAAAAGTTTGTTGTAATTCTCAAAGCAAGCAACAACTTTGAAAACATGTTATTATTGTACAATATATAGTTAACGAAACTACACATCATCAGCTTTAATCCAATTAAAAATGCTTTTGCAAACACACACCTATTGGCAGTCTCTAAATCACATATTGTATGCCTATGACCCATTGGATTGAGTTTGAAATACTGTACACAACATTACAACTTATCATCTAATATGGAACAATGTAAAGATTAACCTTCCTAAATTTTACAGGTTTTTTAACAATTATTGCAGAAATTTTAAAAATTAATGAGCTAATATATTTAAAGGTATTAAAACATTTGCGAAATTGTAAATGAAAATTAAACACGTATAAAATTATGTCTAGGCTAATCCTAAGAGCTGATTTGCATTAGGGTTGTTTTATTGAATCAATTGTTTTGAAGTTGAACTACAATATTAAGCAGATTTGATAGGCCTACCGTTAAAAAAATAATAATTATTGAGAAACGCCTACAGTAGGCCGAGGTTGATGTCATAATAATATAGAAAAAAAGTATCAGTATCAAAGCTTATATCAGCTTGTTAGCAAACATCATTCTGTCACCATTGACACTCATTCGGCATCTTGACCGGTAAAGTTTGGAGCCATACTGCCATATGGAAACAAAGTTACACTTATATCTTAAAAATCTTGAATATATCATCATGATGTAAATCAGGGACTTGCCATTTTCTACTGGCAACTTCCTGAAATTAACTATTGTTTTACATGAAGTGTAAATTATTTACTTACAACATATTTGTTTCAATAAATGTAGGCCTACCTCAGTTTTCTATTAACAAGTTAAACTTAAGTTACTGAAATAATTGTATTCACTGAATTAACCTATTGTCAGCCTGATGAAATGTGCAATATTAATTAAAGGCTCTCTGATTTAAGTGCTGTTCATCTTTCAATGTGTCAAATACTTTTAATATTTGTTCTTGGACATCTTTTTGAAAAGAACTATAAAATAGCTGTTAATGTTTAATGTAAAACACTGAAAATGTTTTTAATTTTAAGAGTTGGCCTATTGGCAACCCATGAACAGTTTCAGCTTTAAAGCAATATATTCATACTTTGCTAAGACAACTAGGCCCAATAAAAGTCATTGGATATATCATAATGATAGTTTAACAAAAATTTCAACAAGTGAAATATGTGTAAATAATATTTGAATACAATGAAAACAACATTGCTGTGAGTTGTATGACAGTAACTTGCATATAACCATTACATTAAAACTTAAATTGTAATAACTTGTCATTGCATGCTGAGGTAATTCTTAATAGCAAATTTATTAGGAACTATGTACTCGCTTTCAGTAATTGTAAGGCAAAATACTGCGCAAATGATTGATGAACTGAAATTGTGATGTTTTTTATACCTAAAATCAGCAAACTTTGTGAAGTGGAGTTAGTATAGTAACTGCAGTGGGTCTTAATGCTGATGTTTATTTTTTCAAGTTACTTTTAAATTCCTTGCTAAAACATACACAAAAAAAGTTTTAGACAGGGACAGGGTGGCACTAGGCAATGACACTATAAGCAGTTAAAGTTGTAGGGTATATCTAGTTAACTCTAGTTAACTTTAGGAGAAAATTTATACTCGGTGTAGGCCTAAACTAAGATCAACAATGTTTGTGACTGCTCAGTCTCCCTTCTTAATTCAATTAGGATACCGTTCCTGAATTTTCATTGGAAATTTTGAAATAACCCTAACAGTAACATTTAAAAAAAAAATGAATTATTCCATGTAAACCAAAAAGTTGTCATTTTTGTCTAAATTGACTTTTAACCTAACCTAAGCCCAGTAGGCCTACGCTCGCCGCCCGTGGTGGAAATATCCCCGGAGTACGTCAAACGTTGGCCTTTACTTCGAAGTTTGTTAGTTCTCGTAATACCGGACCAATGAGCCGTATTAGTATGGGTGCCGCTCGTACGGCAATCCCTATGTCAACCCGTACTGAGGGATGTGTATAATAACTAGAAATTTGTTAGGACCATTCAGCGATGCGGCATGTTCGAGATTTGGCCAAATTTCGATTCAAATTCTTCATACGTACGCCAGAACCCATGTATATTGAGTATAAACAGAGCTATTCTATGGTGAAATCATGCCAATGTCTGAAAGTTATGCCAATCTAATTTTAAATTATCTCCCAGAACTGGGACAACGCAAGTGGTAGGCCTAAAGTTAGTGACAAAATGATTCAACCTTAAATATGTAATTTTTGACTTTTGTTCTTCAAATTTTTTTTTTTTTAAATCTTCAAAAGAAACTTGGCTGGTTTTCATGTCTGCACAATGGCATTTAATCACACCTTAAAACGGAAATGTTAAAACAGCAATTTTCAGTGGGATTGAAAATATTTTAAAAACTCGCTCTCTATTGTATCTTGTCGTTTTCTCCTCCCGGCCTAGCCAGTAAGCTATTACTCAGTCCGTTACGCATGCACTGTCCACCGGCCTCGCATAGTTGACCATGCTGAAACAAGTATGGTATCCATGCATCACGATTTTTTGTACAGAAGTTTCGGCTCTCGGCGTTCACCCTATAGAGGGATTTCATTACGTGACTCTAACTGAATTGGACTCCATTTTGCAGGGCAGCGACGTCGTTGCGTTTCACGCGTCTTCACACAGCTCAGTCACATCACACGTGCAACAAACATACTACATCTTAATCTACCAGTACCAGTTCAGCGAACTTTACTGATTGCAGTTTTTTGCTCGCTTCCAATTTTTCTTCATATTTTCCTTAAGTAAGTTATATTTTCACCGGGTATACGAAGAGTAGCTTTAACGTTAACGCCATCTAGTCTTCGTTATACTCAGACAAAGCCTACACACTGATATAAAGTGCTCCCTGCAAATCCTAGTGTGTGAAAGCTTACTGTAGGTTGAAAGTCGTTGCGTCATACAGCAGAAACCCACTTCGAACGTCGATCAGGATTAGATGGAAATCGAGAAAATGTCTTTCTATTCTCCCACACACGGCACAGCAAGATTCCAGCATAATTATCTTACAAAAATAATCTTATATAACAACTTGCAAACGTAAGTCTAATTAAGTGTACAGCAGACGACAGTGGTTTTGACCAACAAAATGGCGATGTAAACAAAATCACGTGACCTTGTGACGTTGGCTGAAACACCCTAATACGTTGTGTAGGGCGAATGACGTCACGATCTCTGGTGTGCGCTTGAAAAAAGCTGCCGTTTGAGTGTTAAAAAATCCGTTGAACGGTCGTTTGAACTATTGATTGCTATGAAAACTATTTAGAAATGACAAATCACTTAATCTGTATTATGAATTAGCTGATTGTTAATTCTAAACCATTTTTGGGTCAATCGACAGTTCAAACGACTGTTCAACGGATTTCGCGTAACACGCAAACGGCAGCTCGTGAATTTCCCGTGAAAATGGCGGGTACCGCATAGGGAGCCTAACGTTGAAGACTCCTATAGCCATCTATTATTTATTAAACTGGGACGTGGAATAGGCCTAGGCCTGCTTATTAAGCAACTTTTGCAGGGTATCTGTAATTAGGCTCTACTACGGTACTACCCCTCCCCAAAATCACGCCCCCATCACAAATCACGGACCCACCAATTCCGCAAGCCCAGAATCCCCCGCCCCATCCCAACCCACCCCACTCACAGCTACTGTATCTCCCATATCCTAGAAGGGGTCGACAGAGATTGAAATAAAAGCTGTTCAACTTCAAGATGATCAAAGTACACCGTCACAATACTCAAGTTTATAGGCTACTTTAGATTGGTACTAAACTGCAAGTATCAAACGTGGGGATAAATAGTTTTTAATTCCGCAAAAAGAAAAATATTTATGCCTACATTGTTTTGCTTCCAAGAAGCGCTTAAGAAAATAATTCAACTTCCTTTATTTTCAAGCAATTTCTTCATTTTTTGGGAGGGGGCGGGGGGCGGGAGAGAATCGGGAAAGTTTGAAACTTTAATTATTGCTTTCCTATCCCGCTAAACTTTTACCCCTTCCTCCAAGAGAAAAAAATGTATTGCTTTGTTTTTCATTTTCTTAAATTTTCGGGCATTTATCAATTTTGGGGGAAATTAACGCGGTAAAGTTTTTTTTCAATTTTTTAGACAGTTTCTTCAATATCCATCATTTATCTTTCGTTTTCAGAAAATGTTGCTGAAATAAGTTACACATATTTTCTACTGGTTTTCTTCATCTTAGTTACATATTTTAGAGATAATGGGTTCTTAGCTGAACAATTTAGGACGGTTCATACCTTTCATTGATTTTTAGTTTCAAAATATTATTGAAGGTAAAAATAAATAATATGATAAAAGTGGGGGCTGATCCCTGCCCCTCCCCCTCCTACCCCACACACCCTTTTGTAGTTTTCGCTTATGGACTATATGGCCTACGCATATACGCCCATACTTTTCTGGCCGCCAGCTCCAATAACCAATACATTATTTTCTGCCCAATTTAAAGTTATTCTGTATAATTGAAAAGAAAAAAACATCTCCCTGGAATGTGTAAACCAATTGATCTCCAATTTACAAAATTAAATATTAATCAAGAAAATGGTTTTTAATGAAAATCCGAATTAAAAGTGGTCAATTCCAGAATGGTCTTATATGGTTTCTAAACTGCTAAATGTAAATAACATTCAATGGGGTCTCTGTTGAAAACAATGAATGCCTATTGATTCCAATATGTGTTCATTACGGCCTACCACTTAAAAACTGTTAACACCTGTTAAAAACAGTTGAGAACAGTTAAATCCAGAAAGCATTTCAACCGTTTTCTTTGGCTGGGATGCTCTCTATATAGACTATGTCTGTCTTTATACAGATACAATTTTATTCCCATATGAAATGTCTTTTGCATATATGTGGCTTCATATAGTTAAATACTTTTGTTAATAAACTCATATCTACTGTTTATCATGTTTATCACTGTATATCGTGTTTTATAAAGCCATATAAATCTGTATATACGCATAGAATAAGGCCTATGTATAAATCATATCTGGATTTATATAATTTTATACATCCTTATATGTATATAAACTATATATATAAATATAAATATAAATATATATATATACATATATACATATATATATATATGTATATATATATATATATATATATATATATATATATATATATATATATATATATATATATATATATATATATATATATATATATATATATATCTATATATCTATATATATATATATAGTATGGTATGTCATGCTTTATATATAGCCATTTAAATCTGTATACATAAAGAATAAACCATATTCTATATCTGGCTTTATATAGTTGTATACATCCATATATGCATGTAAACTTTATATATCTATTTACACTAAGGTATATCATGCTTTATACAGCCATATAAATATGTACATACATATAAAATGAGCCCTCTGTATATACTATATCTAGCTTTATATAGTTATATACATCTTTATATGTATATACACTTTACATATCTTTATCCTGCTTTTAAAGCCATATAAATCTGTATATGCACATAGAATATGCCCTCTGTATATACTATGTATGGCTTTATATAGTTGTAAACATCTTTATATGGAAACGTCATATAGGTATATCATTTTTCATAAAGCTATGCATATAAATCTATATATACACATCAAATATGCCCTCTGTTACTACATCTGGCTTTATATAGTTGTATACATCTTTATATGTATATTTTAAAGCCATATAAATCTGTATATGCACATGAAATATGCCCTCTGTATATACTATATCTGGCTTTATATAGTTGTATACATCTCTATATAAACTGTATATATCTACTAAGGTATATCATTCTTTATATAGCCATATAAATCTGTATATACATATAGAATATACCATCTGTATATACTTTTTCTGGCTTTATACAGAATGTATAAAGTTTTGTTCCCAAATAAAATATTCCTTCTGTGTATCTGGCTTTATATGACTTTATAAAACTTGATATATAAATAAAATATCCTGATAGATGGAATTATATCAAGATTTATATGGCTATATAAAGCCTTGATATACGTCAGATATAAAGCCATATGTGGGATTTCTGTAAGGGTGGAGGCTAGTGAAAATTCCTTAAAATAGGCCATGAGACTGCTACAGTCAAGCAAATAAGACGATCCGCACATAAAAACGTAATCAATATTAATAGTATTTGTCAATATTAGATAAAAATACTCTCTGGGATATTTTCGTAATTTTTCTTTCGAAAACACAACTAGGCCTAGATGGACAGATTTAAGTGATATAAAACTACGATAGTAGTTAAATACCACATTCCAATTATAAATTTTTGAATCATTAATCTGCTTTCTTGCTATGAATAGTTGATAAACCGTGCTCAGACAGCTTGCTACAACCTAGTGCATTCCAACATACCTATGCGATATCTGAAGAAAATTTACAAACAAACCACATTTCATAAACATATTGTTCTTATATCCTCTGCAAGCTCACCTCGCTATTGACTTCTTGCTCTGTGGGGTTAAAGGTCATCATGACGTTGTACGCTTGCTGTTTGCAGAGGTAAACACTGAAGGATAAATATACATTTGTGGTAAACTTGTGTTTTAAGTACATAAAGGAGTGTAAGCTACATGTATCGAAGGGCAAACTGCTTTTGACGATTATAAAAATTTTATATTCATAAACGTTACAATCGGAGCATCCAGAGTATGTTTATCCTATCTGAGCCGTTTGTTTTTACAGTTAAACTTCAGATCAATATTGAAGAAGTTTTCGACTTTTATTCGAGGAAAAGTTTAATCGACTAGAAATTCTTAAACTCACAAACATTCTGTCAGTAATCGGTATTTATTGTAACTGCAATTATGGTTGTTACATTCTATTTTGATCCATTATCACAGCCATGCAGGGCTTTGCTGATGTTCATGAAAGCAAACAAAATTCCCGTGGTTGAAAAGGAATTAAGTTTACGGAACGGTAAGTTTTGCTCCTTGCACATTAATCGCGAGAAATAAAAATGTTGTTTTAACTGATCAAACTTACAAGATCACCTTTTTATAATTTTTACACCATATAAACCATGTTTTGCAATATAAAATGTATTAGATCATATTCATTCCTGCATATCATATTACATTGCAGTTACAGAATATCACATTTCCTATAACTTATTGTTTAATCGTAATAAATTTAGTTTATCATAGTTCATACCCCGTTTATCATATATCACATAATAGGCCTCTTATCTTGGTTTATTCTATAATCATAGTGAAAATATATTATCAGAGATTCAAGAAGAACATCTCAAAATGCTCGTTATTTTACATAAATTATTGATTGCTCGTAAGCATCAATGAAATAGATATGTAGATGCATCGTAATCAGTTGCATATGGGCCAGTGAAAACCCACACGGGTCCTGTGCAGATAACACCCCTTCCCAAAACTTGACAGAAATGTTTTGTAATTCGCTCTTGGTTCAAAATATTACTCACTGTCCTCTTCGGGCAATGTGTCCCATAATGCTGCAGTGTACTCTCTCCAGTGTATCCTGTCTCTGGCAACGTGTCTGACTTCATTTGAAAAATTCCACTCTAGCTCCTCTCTTTCCTTCACTATACCCTTCTTCTCCATGCCGTTCTTGGGCGTCATACTTTCCTTCTCCCTTCTGGGGCTTCCATGTCAATGCTATCATGCAGTGGCTGTCCTCTTCCATTCTTAATACATGCCCAATCCACCTCCATTTTCTCATTTTGACTTCGTTGCTAATTCTCCTTTGCTTAGTAAATCTCAATAATTCATTATTTGAAACAACATATGGCTATTTGATCTTCAAAATTCTTCTCATGCATTTGAACATGAAGGTATCTAATTTCTTATTGCCAGTCTCATTGGTCTTCCACATCTCACAACCGTATAAGAGAACAGACTTAACAATGGAGTTAAATAATCTGATCTTTGTTTTGACTGAATATGTATTGGAGCTCCATATCTTTTTTAATTTCATGAAACATGTTCTTGCTTTAGAAATTATGTTAACAATACCATCTCCACCATCGCCTTGTATGTTTACACTTGCTCCTAGGTACTTGTAAGTATGTACCTCTTCAGAAGTTCATTATTAATGTGCACTTTGCACTTTGTCACAGCATCTACGATTTACTTTCATGACTTCAGTCTTATTATTATTTATTCTTAACCCAGTTTGTGCAGCATATTGGTTCAGCCGGTGTAATATTAAATCCCCCCTCCACCCCCATTTCCTCTCCTGTAATTTCCCCCCCTCCCCTGGTCCTTATTTCCTAAGGAATGTCTAGTTAAGTTGGTCTCCTCCAGACTGATTTTACCATGTTTACTTGGTAATTTACTGGTGTGTTAGAACAATTCCATCAATTAATTTTGTGTACTGAAGTGATAACCTACTGACCTAACACCGAAGTTAGAGATATTTTTGTACTGAATACAGTGCGGTGGTACTCGTAGAATTTGCCCACGAACAGAAAATGGCTTCCAGTAAGCACTTTGGTGAAAAAGAAATAGAATATTTTTTTCGATCTGGGCGGTCCCAATCAGGATACACAAAAAAACGTGCTTTACGCAAAACGTCAGTGAGAATTACTATGAAGAGAGAAGTAGGGCCTTTTCTTGTAAAAGAGGGACAAGTTGTCTTCAAATTTCTAGGAAATTTTCCTAGGAAATAAAGGCAGAGGCCCAAAATTCCATGCGGACCGTTTTTACTATGAGGGGGCTGGAGGGGGTGGGGGGACTAAATTTACTGGATGGCTACTGCTTAATTATCTGGGTGGCCAAATTTCCTAGGAAATAAGAGCTGTGTGTGTGGGTGGGAGGGGGGTTACTTTTACACCGGTCCAAAATATACTGCTGTTTAATCACTGTCAAATTAAAATCAAATTCAATTCATAACGCTTACTTCAAGGCAAATAGAAACGTTTGTTGTTCATGTAAAAAAGAACAACTACTTATTAATGAAAAAATGTACGCGTATTAGATTATTTTAGGAAACAAAGCGGCGGATTCATATAGCTTACAGAGTAAACCACTTTTTCAATCATGCTGCAGAGGGAACCCTTGAAGGTCAAACATCGTTTGTGTAGGGACGGATTTGACAGGAATTTGTATGAGTTAAACGAACAGGTATATATGGGATAGATTTAAATCAAGAAGTAAACCTAAGTGAATGCCGAGGTTTTGCTCTTCTAGGCAAGCTTAAACTCTTAGTACCCCTAGTTTGTTAGTACCCCTAGTTTGTTAGTCAGATAATCGTTTGATACAATGTACAATTATGAACATTCAGCAAGCTAGTAAATTGATGCATATACCACTGTCACTGTAGGTTGTATAGATGAAATTACTTTTCCACGAAATTTCTACTGGCTAAAGTTTGAAGTTTCGAGTTGTTGAATGTCAACCTATTTCAGGCATCCATTGGGCTTTCGGGAAAAAAATTTATAAAGGGTGTGTGATTTTATTTTAATTACTATTACTTCTTTGTCGATTCCTTTGGAAAATTTTCTGGCATAAGCTGGACATGTTTAATCATGTACCTCTATAAATTTCAATGCTTAATCAGACTCCTTTGTTAATTTTATTTTAATGCATAATAATTGGCCAGACTGCTACCAAATATGTAAAGATATACAGTCAGTACATTTCAAATCATCTTTGTGGGAATATTGTGCACAGAATAACTACAAATTAAGGAGCGATTGTTGAATACCGCTCAACACCCTCTGATCGACTTTCGTTTATGCGTTATCATACATTGTATCAGCGGCACAGCTCATCTTCGAGGAGTCTCGCCCTAAGTTTTAGCTGCATTACTCAAAATTAGTAACAATAATTGCTTGTTGTATAGCCTCAGCCGAGATGAAAATGTGGTGCTGGCTATGTTACTGCTTTGTGTAGACGCGTTAAAAGGAAGGGTGACACTAAACGCTATGGACCTTAGATGTTGAGAAACGTGTGTTTCCGTTTTAGTACATATTTGTATTTCGTTTACCAAATGATCAATCTTCCACTCATACTGTTTGAGAAAGGGAACGCTTTCTCAATATTTGGCATGATCAATATGTATCTTCAAGCTATACTTTTTAATTTCTCCAATATAGAGGGATTAAAGTATGTATATACCAATTTATCACTAGTTTCGCCGCCCCTTAATTAAGTTTTTGGGTAAACCGGTAGAAAGTGATCATTTGTATTACAAACTTATTAATTAAAGTGACCTTTGCCACGGATCAAGATATAGAGAAAATCTGTTATCTTTTATATTACCCCGTGACTCTGAGTACAGATCTAGTTGCATGATGTTACCATCATGTAAGGCTAATCGTTTCTGATAAAACCAACCGACCTTATTAGTTGCTTCTACGATATTGCTATTCAGCTATTGTAGACTTTGACATCTTTTTAGAGAGTTTATCATAAGTCAACAGATAGTTCCATAGTTTATGTACATATAACTGTGGAAGGCAACACCTTTAACTAGATAACACACAGTACAATAAAATCTATGTAATTTGACTGGAAATGAAGATTTGATATCACAGTCATTTAGTTTTGTCTTTATTGAAAAGGTAACAAACATTGCCAGAATTTACTTCTGAACTTCATAAGCCCATATGACTGTATGATCATAAGTCGCGCCACACCCCAACTTATAAGACTATGAATATGAAAAGAAAGTATATTATCTGTTTCTATGGGGTGTAGAGATTCACTGATGACCAATATCGTAGTACTGTATTAGTAGATTTGTTAGCATATTGTTACAAAATACAACAATAAATCTATCAAAAATCACACAATATATTCATTCTTCGTTGAACTTAATAGAGACTTTTCGTTGGAAAACGATATATATATATATATATATATATATATATATATATATATATATATATATATATATATATATATATATATATATATATATATATATATATATATATATATATATATATATATATATATATATATATATATATATATATATATATATATATATATATATATATATATATATATATATATATATATATATATATATATATATATATATATATATATATATATATATATATATATATATATATATATATATATATACATATATATATATATATATATATATATATATATATATATATATATATATATATATATATATATATATATATATATATATATATATATATATATATATTTACATGTATATATATATATATATATATATATATATATATATATATATATATATATATATATATATATATATATATATATATATATATATATATATATATATATATTTCAGGGATACTGTTATGTAACAGTATCCCTGGATATTTCGAATCAGGACTGTAGAATGCATTTTTGTTTATTTCATTGATGGTAAAGTATTTACTTTAAGTCAAACACAACACCCAGACTTGACCATATTAATTTTGTCATGTCATACTTTACAACGTAAACACAAGATAGATTAAAGAGCGATGAAGAGTCCTTTTCCAAACACACAGCATATGGAAAACTACACAGATTGAGAGACATTGAAATTTCAATGACTATCAACTTTAATCCATTTTGAGAGGCCAATCATAAAACTGGCGTTATAAATAATCAGAAGACATTTTGAGGGTACAACATTCTTAAGATTTTAAATGTTCAAGCTTTCTTTCATGTCATAAAGTTGACGATATATATCCGCATGTCATTTATTTTCTCTCGCAAGATATTTATGTCAGATCAACACATTTCCAAAAGTAAAATTATCTAATAGCAAGAATTTACGGGGTAGTGAAGGAGGAGTGAAGGTAATAATCTACTACATTTTATTAAAATTACCCGGGCTAGGATTGGAATATACACTAAAAACGAGCAGTAACTTCTCGTAGTTTGTTATATAGAAAATAATTGTTTCCTTAAAAGCAATGGTAAACTACTTGGACTGACTGCCAAGGTAAGGCATCAACTAAGGGATTGATTGTACATAATAACATAAAGATTGACTATGCGACTTTCACAGAATATACATTTTTTTTGACAAGGAAAGTGCATTAACTATACTTACAACCATTTTGCTTGAAACCCTAAACTATATTTCTTTGCATCGTTGAAAATGGTGGTATACTGTACAAATATGTTGCTCTTCATTTCAGTTCTGTCGGGTAAGAATTTACTATTGATATAATTTGCAATTTTACAATCTATTTTGAACGCTTTCAATACCAGGGAGTTACTAACTGGTCAGAACAGAGCCCTGGTCAGAATAAGACATGAAACCATGCATGTGGTTTACAATCATGTCTGATTTAAGTTTTCCCGGCTAGCCTTCAAAAGGATATTCCCGTAAATTCATTTTCATATATATGATAAAGAACTATGAAAGAAACAGAGCTTTACTACTGTGCGGTCATGACCTCTTCTGTCAAATTTAAAACAAGTTTTCACTTTCGACGATTATTCCGTGAATTTCTATTGAAGAAACCAATTGGTGTAACAATCATTTTGATATCTGTTTTCCTTTAGGAGTTATTGCATTTTAAAAACTGTGTTAGTGTGTTGAAAAAGTGATATCACAGTGTGATGTCACTTTTGATGTCATAAAGGCAAATTCAAGACAATTTTGTGTATTTCTTTGAAAATTTATTGCCTCTTCCTAAATTACTGGAAGCATTTATTTTATTTATTTATTGAGATAAAGTATAACAAACACTTTACAAGAACGTGCTCTGCACATCTTCCCATAAAGCTTACACTGTAAGTTAAAAAATATTGTTTTATGACCGCAAAGAAGTAGGTCTAACGCTCTGACATAGATCGCAATCATCTCACAAGTGTAGAGCAGCGTTGCCAAAACGGATTCACCAGTACCCAATGTGAAATATGTAACAAGAAAAGAGACTTCTGAACAAGAAATTTGTCAAACCAAATCTCTTTTTTTTCTTTTTCACAGGTGAACACAAGAAGCAAACTTTTTTGACAATTAATCCATTAGGAAAAGTTCCAGCCTTAAGAGATGGAGCATTTACATTGAGAGAAAGGTACCTTCTTCTGATACTCATAGTGTGTTACGTCATTCAACAGCAGTTTATACATGTGTTTGTTAAACCCGAATAAATTCTTATATTCTACTGCCTTTTATGATATTAAAGATTAAAGATCCTGCATTGGAATAAATTCATTCCTATTCCACACTCAGACCTCCGTCTCTCCATCTCCAACTACATCAAAAAAACCTGGCAAAACTCCTGGAATCACAAAACCAGTATTAAACTTCAAACCATCAAACCCAAAGTCGGGACCAACACCCCTCTGCACAGTCGCAACCGCAGGGAAGACATCGTTGTCACCCGCATCCGCCTCGGCCACTCCTCTCTCACTCACTCCCATCTCTTATCCGGCTCCCCTACCCCTTTCTCTGCCCCACTTGTAACACCGATTTCTCTATCAAGCATATCTTTGTAACCTGTCCCTTATACCAGAACTCCAGATCTCTTCTCTCCTCACTATCCTCAACCTCGGACCTTCCGAAAACAATTATTCCTCAAACATCATCAACTTCCTCCGCAACAAAAACCTGTTCCACCACATTTAACCCCCTTTCTTCTATTTCTACACCTAACCTTACTTAGTACTTACTTCCTTTTTTCCTCTTTTTCTATTTTCCCCCTTTGCTATCTTACAAACCTTCCTTTCCTCACTACCCTAAATCTTACACCATAATTTATTAACACCCTCTTGGCACATTTGACTCTGACTGTCGCGGTGCCGTTAAACATTAACAAACCAAACCAAACCCTAAATTCATACTCATTCTGCGTTTCATTTTTGAAATTCAAAATATACAAGTGTCAGTAATCCAAAAGATCATTCACCCTCCCCAATACCCACGAAGAGAACATAATACGCTCGTAAAATTGTTGTTGTTTTTTTAACTGTTTCTCAATTTGGGATAAGCATTTCCAATTCGTAACTTGATTGTACTTTCAAATTTCGATAAATCAATTAATGCTGCGGCCTTTGTCACGTGGCTGAAGCAGAAGATTAATCCATATAATTTGAAGTTATCGTAATTAAAACGAATTGGAATTGCTACAGTTGATTGCATAATCAATTGGTTGGTTAATTACAATTGTAGCTGAAATTCATACACTAAAATTATGTGGCCGGAAAATAATCGCGCCGCTCTATTAATAAATAATCGGCGTATAGCATGATAATTTGATTTGATCAGTATAATTTTGTTTTTTCTCGCATTTAGTGTAGCTATAGCGAAGTACCTGAGCGCCAGATTTGAATTGTCTGATCCTTGGTATCCAACCGATCTCCAACAGAAGGCCAGGGTTGATGAATTTCTTGCCTGGCAGCACAGCGGTTTGAGAAAACATGCAAGTCAACTCGTACTGGATGAGGTGTGCATAACATGTGGCTGTTTATATAATGTTATCCTTTTATATTTTAGGTCATTTAGACACAATTATTAGCTAGTATGGACGCAGTATTTTTCTTAGGGACCCTTTTGATCCGAAAAGTTTGATTATGACTATGACTGAGGAACTATTCTCATGGCCCTTGGTTTGGAAACCTGTTTTGGAGAAGTTTCCTGAAAAATTGATGGCAATAAAACCTACTCAAATAATATGTAAGATATTAATTTTGACTTATTTTACATTATTACTTTTTTTAAGCTCACAATTACATTTTGTTTAAAATAAGGAGATTTATACCCGTGAATGGGTACGATGTAAGACACTTGATGAAGTGACCCAGACAATTTTAGCAAAACTTCAACGTGATAGTAAGAAGTGTTTAAACTTGTACTGTGAGCGTTCAAAGGCTCGTAAATTTTATCCGAAGCTAATAAAAGTTCGAAATGGGTTTTCAGAGATTGGCGAAGTGATTTCTCTCTGCTGATCACGATTATTTAGATAAATTAGTGTATCTTTACAAAAGCACCTAGTTGTTATTGGTTAAAGGTATATAGACATGTAGCGATTTTGCCATAAATATGTTCCTTTTAATATTCTGAACATTTCATTAAAGGTATATGGACAGGTAGAGATTTTGCCATAAATATGTTCCTTTTAATATTCTTAACATTCCATTAAAGGTATAGGGACAGGTAGCGATTTTACCATAAATACAATCCTTTTAATGTTCTGAGCATTTCATTAAAGGTATATGGACAGGTAGCGATTTTGCCATAAATATGTTCCTTTTAATATTCTGAACATTTCATTAACATGTATCAAAAATGTCCACTCGTTCTGTCGTTTGTGAGATATTCGCGAAAAAGTGCAAAATTAAGCGCCAAGAAACGGCTAGACTTCCACTAAATAAAAAAGGTGTGTGACGTAAGAATAAGGACACAGCGAGACCTGCAATACATAACTTCCACAGTGTCACTGTGTCACATTGACGTAGGCTACTTCAAAACATCAGTTTCATTGAATCAGACATAAGAATATCGCTTGATTAGCGATATGCTATCTATCTTAGGACATTTTCTCGTGGATAGAGATGAAATAGTTTCGATCCATTATTTCTTTATAATTGGCGAACTCCACTTTAGACGTTAGGCTGTAAGTATTACTGTATGGTACATTGTAACTTTCATATAACGTTAGTGTTGTACTGTCCTATCCTTTTGCACGAAAAACCAATACGTAATGAGCATATACCTTTGGAGACCTACAAATAAGCCAGATTTTTCACATTTTGGGATCGATTTTGTAAGAAAGTGTTTGTGGTGAGTGCTTATGAAGGGCATTTGTATCAATTTATGCAAAGTGGTTGCTACCTGTCCATATATCTTTCATGAATTTTGCATCCTTCTTCTCGTAGTTATGCAATTTCTTCTTTTATCATCACAGGTTTTCATGCCACTTTTATTCAAGAAATCAATCCCTCAAAAGCAAATCGAAGATGACATCACCGCGTTAAACAACGCCTTGGATAAGTTGCAAAATATTTTTCTAAAAAAGAAGGAGTTTCTCTGTGGAGATGACATCTCCCTCGCCGATTTATTTGCAGCCTGCGAGGTAAGGTGTATTCAACTTTTTACTCCACGAGTTTTATCAATCCAATTATTTTGAAAATATTATGATAACATAAGAAATAAAAATTTCTAAATGACACGGTTTTAAACTAATTTGGGTGCAGTATTTTGCTGTACTTTGCTCTGCCGACTCAGTGCCGAAAAATGTATAATTCACAATTATTGTGAAATAATCTCAGATTAGGTAGTCATGTGTGCGTAAAGGCAACATACTAAGTGATCCATCCATGTTAGTATAGCATTAAAACTTAGTACCTAGAAAGTAAATATTTGATATTTAACTCTTTATCTTCCGCATACCTTCAGACACCTTTAGTACTTAATTGTAATTGAGAACCAGTTTCAGTTTTGTCAGTGAGTCTAAAACGATCATATATGTGAATTGGTTTTCCCTACGTGCTTACGTTTTTGTACAAGATCACGACACAAATTGCAAGCATTTATCAGTATATGTGGAATATAAAACTGATCAAAGACGATTAGTAACCGTACTTAAAAAGCTTGATTGTTATCAGAGATTAGTCGTCTGAAATTGTCAGTACGGGATTGCAATCGTTAAGTGGCATCCATCTTCTTGATATGCATAAGGAATGTTTGTCGAAGATGACGAATTCTATTTCAATTTATTTGGGTGTTATTCACAGTTTCTCCTCAGATTCTGTTTAATTATTCAACTTGACTGTGTGGTACTTGTCACTCGGAGTATTTAAAGCATCTTCAGTAATGAAACTCAATTTCGATTTATTTGGGTGTCATTTACAGTTCGGTCGGTTCAACAAGCTTTGACATTCCAGGTGCTAATTATGTTTTTAGAATTCAAAGGGTACTTTCTCAGAAAAAGCTTCTTTAGTAATAATATATTAAACATTTGTGCGATTTTGTATTTGTTTAAATACATAGAGAGAGAGAGAGAGATAGAGAGGGAGATAGAGAGAGAGATAGAGAGAGTTTTGTATTTATTTAAATAAATACATATATATATATATATATATATATATATATATATATATATATATATATATATATATATATATATATAAAGTATATACATACAGAGGTATATATATATATATATATATATATATATATATATATATATATATATATATATATATATATATATATATATATATATATATATATATATATATATATATATAGAGAGAGAGAGGGGGAGAGAGAGAGAGGGAGAGAGAGAGGGGAGAGAGGGGGATAGAGAGAGAGAGGGGAGGTGAGAGAAAGGGGAAAATATATATATATAGAGAGAGAGAGAGAGAGAGGGGGGAAGGGGAGAGAGAGAGGGGGATAAAGCGAGAGGGGAGGTGAGAGAAAGGGGGATAGAGAGAGAGGGGAGGTGGGTGTCGGAGTGCACGTGATACCTCATTTTAAAAGTTTGACAACATTTACACATGTTTGTAGTAACTCATTAAAAACCTTTCTTTCAGACAACCCATATTTTTCAAAAATTGGCGATAAACCTATTCATGTACAAACGAAAACCAAAAATTTTTTTTTCCACATTATGCGTTTTTATGATTTTGTATTTGGTGTATTTTTACTCTCTTTGGCATGAATTTTGACTTGTATTATACACCTTCTTACTATGCGTTGTGACATACTTGCTTTGCCCTTGAAATGTCAATTTTGCGAGAGCTTCCGGGGCTTCGCCCCCTGGACCCCACCAGGAGCCTTCAGTGGGTCCCTGGACCCCACATTGATAAGTCGAGCGCTTTGCGCTTTGATTTTGTGTTTTGTACATGGTGTATTATAGCTCTCTTTGACATAAATTTTGACTTGTATAATACACCATCTTACTATGCGTTGTGACATACTTTTTTTCCCCTTGAAATGTCAATTTTGCAAGAGCTTCCGAAGGCTTCGCCCCCTAGACCCCTACCGGGGCTTCGTCTCTGGAAAGCTGGCCCCTGGACCCCATGCCGACAAGTACAACGCTTTTCGCTCGAAGTAACACCTTTGGTGTCACCTCAACTACACCACTAAATTTCGTGTCCGTCAATTCAATCCCCCCCCCCTTCCAATATGAAAATCCTGCCTACGCCACTAGCCACAGATGGAAAATAACATTATATCGTATAAAATACTATATCATGAGATGATTAATTTTATAACCCCACACAATTTCTCCTGCTTTTATTTCTCGTTAGATAAGCCAAACTTACCTAACTGGCCGAAATGTCCTCAAGAATTATCCAAAGTTGCGTGCATGGTATGATCTAGTTCGAAACACAATGTCTCCTTTCTTTGAAGAGGTTCACACGACTTTATTCAGTCTTCGTGATCAAGTTATAGCCGGAGTAAAAGAAGCTAAGCACGAAGAACAGGTATGATTGAATTATGGTTAAAAACAAGCTCTCTGTCTAATATTTATTGGTGTAATGATAATGGTTTTTCAGGAATTTCAGGTTAAAATGATATATTCTCGTTATCACATAGTCTGCAACCTGAGTCTCAAGTCAAACGAAAGCTATTTGAACCCTTTACCTGCTCTTTCATTTCGAAATGGTTATTATACCGTCTGAAAATTCTTTCTTATTTTAAGGTAACATAAAACATATTAATAGGTATGATAGAAATAAGTAATAGAACGAAAGTGCCCGGACCTTAGAAAATTACTAAAACCCACAATTGATCAAATTTACAAAATATGAATATCTAAGCACCTTCAAATTTCACTCTATCGCAAAGAGATTATAAGTAATGGAAATTGTTGAAGTAAGCACATATTGACGTAATTGTATATTCCAATATGGATTTTTTTTGTTATCTAGTTATTTCAAAACGAATTAATTATGTGAGAAGCATGGCTTTATTGTCTCATAGACACCAAATCGTCACTCCATCTCCAGTTCCGTTCCATTTTGTATGTCGATTATCAAAAAGTGGGAAATATGCATAATTCTTCATGTGCCTACCTGCCTACGTTCATGGTCCTCAATTCAATATATGTTATAGATTTGCCGGACAAACCAAACAAATCTTGCAAAACTAATCAAATCAATCTGTACGTTTTAGAGCGGCGATTCTTAATAGGCGGCCCGCGGGCCAAACTTGGCCCGCAAACAATAGTCATATTTGAAAATATTATATATATATATATATATATATATTCATTTATATATATTATACTGATCAATCCGAAAGAGATCGGTAAAAATCGCAAAATACTCGTTTACTTTGGGTTTTTCCTAGGCAGTTCAGCGCACTCAAATATTGCAGCTTATCAAATAAAATATTGTCTTCAGTGCCGATATAAATTGGACAGACTCGCGGCTTGTCCAGTGGCGTCGCTAAGGGGAGGCACACATTTTTCTCCCTGTCTTCAATTTAAATTTGGAATTTCTGTGTTTGATTTAAAGCCATTTTGGTGCTTCAAAAACAAGAAATCTGCAGAGCTTCCGGGAGCTTCGCCCCCTGGACCCCTACCAGAGCTTCGCCCCTGGATCCTCCGGAGCCCTTACGGGGGCCCCTGGATCCCATGCCGGTACGCGCACGCTTCGCGTGCTACCAGTAGGCGCCATTTTGATAGTGCCCCCATTTTCCTCTGAACTGCTGTGTTCCCCCCCTCCCCCCCCCCCCAAAAAAAGCGAGCATCTCTGGCGACGCCGCTGGACTTGTCAATAAAAGCGGATAAGAGAACCGCCGAAATCTGGCGTACATCCTTCTTATCACGTGCGCGCTTTCAACTTGTTTGTAATCAGGGATTGTTTTGAGAAGTTTTGCTAATTTTGCCATGCGATTGGCCCGCAGCGTGAGGCTGTTGTGAAATGATGGCCCTTGCAAAAGAATAATTAAGAAACCCTGTTTTAGAGGGTAATAAGATGTAGCTAACACTACTCTGATCTACAATTTTCTAGGTACGAAAACAGCGTGAGCTTAAACGGCGCTCATCCACTGACCCAGTAGGAGAAATCCTAAAAATTGAACTGGATGATGACCCAACCGGACTGCAGAAGACAATGCCTGTGGTGACGCACATGACAGCCGAGGAAGCACAAAAGTCCATGCAAGTACCAAAGGAAAAAGAAATACCAGAGGATATTCACAAAAATAAAATCCTTCAGGAAGAAGAAGGTATCTACGAAACTCCTGATGTAGGTAAAATAAAGGAACTCGATTCAGATGAAGAAGACTATCTGCGACCAGACGTGCTGAAGTCGAAGGAAAATAACGTGGGGGAGGAGGTTCTGTACGAAGAATTTGATAAGAAGACGGATGTCAAGATCGACGTGAATGACAATGAAGCAAAGGTGTACGTTTCAGCAGATTGAAGCAGTACTGCTAAACATTCAATTAACTTTGACCTTTGTATTTCATTACTTAATACATTGACCCGACGATAAATATTTGATAAAGTTGACAGTTAATTTGCAAATCGGAATTACAGAGCATGCTTCGTGAATACTGTCTGTCTACTCTTGAATAATTTATCGGTTGGACAATGTTCCAATCACTAACATTTAACTTTTCAGATTTAATAGATTATTTATTGCAGTATATTGTATGAAACTATCTTTTCATATAATTATAGAATGGTGGAGTAGCTTGATGGGGTCTGGGACGTGAGAGGGGGCAATTCCCCACGTGCCTGGGACGGGGGAAATGCCCCCACGTTACATATTCTTTTCCCCTAATTCCAAGTGGTATTAAAATAATGATTCCTGTATAGGTAGGAAACCTCAATACAACATTTGAGTTTGTTTCTAATACTATAACGCAAAGTTATAGCCTCATTTAAGATAATGAACATATTTCAATTCAGTGTTTTTTAGTCATAAATTGGTGCAGTGTTGCATTCAACACTTAAATCGACTTGAGGGGAGGGTCAGAGACGTAGGAATCTGAGAAGGAACAAGGTAAAATGTTCCCTGAGAGCATTTCACTCTCCCGGTTGGATTCGTTTATGCAAGTTGGGAAGAAAAAATGGGAATGATTAAAGTTGAAAATTTAAAAATTGATAAAATTGAAGGAAATTTGGTAAAAAATTTGGAAATTTTGGTAAAATTATTGAAATTTTTGGTCATATTTGCAATATTTCCCGCAATGTACAGTACCTAGAAATGAGGGAAATTTCCTGGTAACAAAAAAAAGTTCCCGCAATGTGTAGAAAATTTCGCGAAAATGAATTGTTTTCCAGAAAACGAAGAAAATTGAACTAGATTTCACGAATTTGAACGAGATTACTGATTAGTAGCAACGTTTCTTGGAAACTTGGTTTACCAATGCAATTTTCCCTTTTGTAGCCAGGAATTTTTGGGGGTTCTTGGCCCTGAGAGGTGATTCTTTCTACACTCCTAGAGTACCCGCAATTAATACATTAATATATTGATTAAAAAGTGTTATCTTTATAGTTTTGTTCCCCCCTCCTAAAGAGGATTGTTGTCCCCTTAAAATGTAAACCTGGCTACACCATTCTTATATTTTGACTACAAAAAAGCTATTATACAAGTAGATATATTCGATGGGAATTGTTTTCTTTTAAAATGTTTCAACAAGAGTCCAAAAGCGCTGGCGTAAATGAAGAACGTTCCTTTGACTATCAGTGGTTTCGTGGTGTTTTCATTGGTTGTACAAAGAATATATGGAATGTTGCACTGTCTGTTGGTGTTTTTGAAAACAGTTCTGCTCGGTAACAATTGCGTACGGAGCACATTTGCTGACAGTGCGTTCCGAATGGGTGTAATCATAATATTAGTTTAGTGAGAAGCAGTCTTAGAGTACATTACAAACAGACCTCCAATACCAATGCTTTTAAAATAACTTAGCTTTTTCAATATTCTTTGTAACTTAATCCGACAAATAAAAATGTTATTTTAATGATTTAGATTAAGCTGATACAAACTCTGTATACTCTTCAAGCTTTGACAGTGATACGGAAATTACTTATGAAATGTAAAGAGGAGTGAGCATCCACAATGTCATATGTAAGGAATGATATATTTTTGACTTTTCTCCAATCCAGTTTCAAATTAATTACAACATCGTAATCTTAAAGCTGAGTGGAATATTGAAGTGATGAAATACGTACACACACAGGTGTTATTTTTGTTTCGTTTTATTTTAGTCATCATTGTCGAGTGTTGAACCCAAGGAAAACTTTCTTTTGAAAGAAATGTTGCAAGGTGAAAATTATATAATAGAGCAACAACTATAAACTCAGTCAAATTATTACTTTTCTGCTTATAAACAATAAAGAATGCCTATTATTTGATTCCTTCCAGGCCCTTAATTGATCTGACGCTCAGCGTGTTTAAGAAAGAAAAAAAAAAATCCCCCTCTATATCTTCGCATATTCAAGAAATGTACCTTGTTCTTTGCTATTAAACTGCTATTGTTTGCTTAATTAAAAAAACTATGTATTCATTCGTTTCATATCTCTAAGAGAGTAATTTTGTCTCTTACTGTCATTTCCAATTTTTCTTTTGTATTAAGAAAAACACGAGCAAACATTCGTAATAAATTATGCTAAATCATTTGTAGGTTATTTTCTGCGAGTGTATTTTTTTAAATCCGAGAATGAATACAACCCCTTTTTTTAATGGACTCGTTCCGTGGTCATGCAAGTTAATCTTATATGAAAGAGAACTTAATGGGCTTGTTCATTGGTCATGCAATTTTGTCCTTTATGAAAGAGAACTTAATGGACTCGTTCATTGGTCATGTAAGTTTATCCTATATGAAAGAGAACTTAAAAAGAAACAAAATGGTGAAAAAACTACTTAGATATTTTAATCCTTAAAGTAATATTCAAGTTCTGTCTTATCCTTTGACTGGTGTAGTAAGTCTACCATGGAAGGTTGGCGCACCATTGTTAATGTACTCTAATGAAATTTGATTTATTTTCTTATTATTTGAACTAATTTCCATCAAACTTTTTATTGGTGGTAAATCATAAATACTATTACTAGATTCTGTTTTACTACTTTCTTTATATGGTTTATAAGCAATAAACCATTGAATGGTTTATAAATCTTCAATGGTTTATAAGTTTTCTGTTTCACTACTTTCTTCATTTATTCAATGGTTTAAAGACACAGAATTTGAGGAATCTATGAATGTGACGTAAAAAGTAGTATCTACACAAATGACCTGAAACTTGAATATTTCCTTAAGGATTTTTTTTTTTTAATGCCTTTTTCACCATGTTGTCTCTTGTGAAGTCCTCTTTTGCATGACCCCATTCCTTTAAGTTTACAGCATCTGTATATATTTTTAAATGTTCCAATAGTTTTGATTGAAGCTGAAAATTAAATTTTCCTACATCTGTACATTGTATTATGGTTAAAAACAAAGTTTTCATTTCAGTATGATAATTATTTAAAAGTTAAATGTAAGGGACTTAAAAAAAGACATGAAGTCGAATGAAAAGAGATCCAAGATGCCATCGTTACTAATCTTCATTTGTAGTATTTGATGATGTTGCAAATCTTCATTGAAAAGGGTATGGGATGCTTTTTGGGAAATGAGGTGGGATGGAATATGGAATCAGGTTAGAATGGCATATGGGGCATCATGTAGGACATACGATTGGACTAGGGTGGTTGGTTTATGAAATGCAGTATGTGGTGGCATATGTAAAAAGGATGACATAGCACTTCCTACTTAGAATAGGTGGTTATAGTGACTAGGTAGAATGGTGTATTGGACATTAGGTGGAATACCCCATGGGACATAGGGTGGGATGAAACATATGGGCAGATGGTGGGACGGGTATGAAAAGAACGACGAGATATCGTGTGGGACATAGTGGATGTCATATGGGACAAATGATACGATGAGACAGCGTGGAATGACTCTTAAAATCCCTAAAAGTAAGGAATACCTAGTGATCACTTAAGTGATTTGAACTGCGAATCCCTCAAAATGTATCGATGAATATTTGTATTTGAATAGGAACATGTGATACCATGCAACCGTATTTGCTTCCATGGTGTTACCAAAATAAGATTTTTTGACCACTTTCGCATGTTATGAAGTAGATATAATTTCAAGGGTATTTCAATTAAATGTGCTTCTATTTTGTCATGCAATTCATTTCTGAAGTGATAAAGATAACAAAATCAAATTGTCTCTGCAATTCTGAGTACATCATACATTATAAAGTAAGTACTTTTTTCTGGGTCACGTTTGCAATTCATATAGTACATACATCACACAGATAAAAAATCTACAGAAAACTGTAATTTTAAAACT
This sequence comes from Chiridota heheva, assembly GCA_020152595.1. NCBI lineage: Eukaryota > Metazoa > Echinodermata > Holothuroidea > Apodida > Chiridotidae > Chiridota > Chiridota heheva. The sequence goes on along the minus strand of JAIGNY010000573.1, from coordinate 207,095 downwards.
GTCGTTTAATTATACTTTCAAATAATTCAAAGTAGTTCCAATATGTTACATTTTGTTTTTTTATTTGCAACTTTTGTTATCATATTGTATGTTTCTCCACATGTTCCGCTTTATGGACCATGTCCCACGCCTGTTCATAATGCTACGCTTAGTTTCAATAAGATATTGCATTTTCTGTTCAGTCAACAAAATCTTTTTCGTTCCGCATAAAAATATGTTTTATAATCGTTTATAAGGCTGACATTTAAAACAGTGTCAGTAAAAAAAAAAAATAACAATTCATCAATCTGTATGTGTATCTACAATAGACATATTTGTTTAATGAATAACCAGTTCCGAACATATTAGTTTTGTATTGTTGATATAGATATATATATATATATATATATATATATATATATATATATATATATATATATATATATATATATATATATATATATATATATATATATATATATATATATATATATATATATATATATATATATATATACACATATATATATATATATATATATATATATATATATATATATATGTGCAAATATATGTATATTGTCTATTCATACAAAAACTAGATGATAATTTCTTATTTGTTTTGTTGTTTTGTTTCGTGCATCGTAATAACTGGATTGTGTCAATAACTTTGAAATCCATTCTAACGTATAGAAACTTCTAAGGTCTTTGTATTATGTATTTGGAACTTTGGTCATGTCTATTTCTGACTTGCTTCGTCGGGAATTGTTCATACATCTCGTCGAGCTCCCTGTCACGTAAGATGACGTCCTGAACATTTAGGCATTAATCAGGTTTCCTGGCAGAAAAAAAAGAAGAGCAAAACAGTTTTTGTATTATAACTCTATATATCGTAACACCATAACATTCAGAGTTAAATAGATTAATTGAAGAACTTCCATGATAAGTCAAAACAGACACTCAGAAAGTTGGAAATTTTCAGTTTCATCATTACATAGTGTCTAATTTAGTATTCGTTGAGCTGGATAGAACTGCGCCCTTTCATTGAAAATTGATCCCAGCATGACGTCATTCATTTTGGTAACATTTGAACAAAATTATCACACAAAAAATCAAACATTGTTTTTGCCTTCAATACTCACCGTAGTTGAGCCATAACAGGCATCAGTTATTCCATAAAATATTTTTGGTTTCAAATATCGGTGTACCTCTTTTTTGTGCTTTTAAGTAAGTAAACCCTTTGGTAGAAAAAATCTTCAGTAAACTGCACATAATTTGGACGTTATTTAAAAAAGAATTGCATTTATTTTTCGACATTTGTCTTGTATTTCAATTTTTCTACAAATGGGGATTCAAAATTAGTATTCAACGGTGGCAACTCTAGTCAGCCAATCAGAAGTCAAACAATGGAGCTGTTCCATTCTTCAATTGTTTTCAAAACTAATTATAGATTGGTTACCAAACTGTACTCAATCTGATAAACAATGTCCATGTACCACTTACAGGACGTTTGAAATTTATTTCTGCTGCAAATATTTAAGAGCAGAAAGGGGACTCTATCTAGATAATTAATTGGTACAATTCCCGTTCGCGTCTAAAAAATTTCTTCGATTTGCTAGTAACGCTTTGTACAATATAAAATAGAGAGGGTTATAATAAAATGTAAAGATACCTCAATTGGCCTCTGTACAGTCTCAATTGGAAGAAATGCGAGCAACATACAGATGAAGAAACTGACAATTGAATGTATATAGAGTTCTAAAACTGCGTTTTCATCCGGCCCGGACAAAACCTATGTAATAAATCCAAGACAAATTTAATGAACGAAATATAAAGAATAAGACGAAATATTTGTAGCTTAAGGAATGGTTCTTAAAAGAGTAGTAACGTGAAAATTAAAAACAAAAGAAAAAACAGAAAATGTTAATATTATGTAGGCCTATATCAGTATATACGCTTTTGGACATATTATGTCCCAGATTCTATAAATAGACTATAAGTTTTTATATACCTTTTTCTATATTCTTCAAATCTGATTTGAAAGACTTATCAAACATTTTGACATTAACATATTCTTATCTAATGGGTATTATTTGAGCTCGGTGGACGTTGTTGTTGTTCATGGTTACCGTAATGAATTTGTTATATCTGCACAAAGTGGATAAAGTATCATCAAGATTAAGAAATCAAATATGATATAAATATACATCTAAACTTCATCACAATAACCTGATTCTGTCAAACTAGAATTCTATACAGGATTGCAAAAAGGACAAGAAGTTTAATAAGTATAATAACGTTAAGACGTTGTTAATTGATGTAAAACCATCACCTGCGATAGAAGAAGAGCTACTACCATTCCTCCCGCCGCAAACGACTCCGTTACTCCTAAGGCAGTTGCGCGAAAATAAGTGGGGTATATTTCAGTTGTATATACAATTAGAATATTGAAGGCCATTCTCGAAACGCATCTTGTGCCGAATGTCAGAATTAGTATGGGGACGCTGTGAATATAAGAAAACCAATATTCTAACTATTCAAAAACATCAAAAATAAGATGAATTTCCATCAATATTGGATCAACGTTGGGCAGGTTACTATATTCTAATTATTAACAGGTTCTAAAGAAAATGTTTGGAAAATGATTCTTATTGTTTGTACCACAATGATCCTTATACGTTCTGAAAGTATTATTTTGAGAATTTGAAAAGTTCAACGTTGAACAAATGCCATGAAATGGATTTTATGTTTTGCTTTCTTCGTCTCCCCGTTTTCATTATCTCGTTATTGTATTTAATCTAATTAAGTGGAGTAGCTCATAAAATATCATGAGAACGCAATGACATTTACTTCAAACCCAACCAATGTCTCCTCCACTAATTTGTTCAATTTCTCCTATTGATTTCGAATGTATGTTATTTCAAGAAATTTCACAGGAAATTCTTCAACGTAAAGTGGCGTGTGATTCTCGGAAACTCTGTTAAAAGAAATATTAGAAAAAGACTAAATTTAAAGTGACACGAACGTGTTTTATAATTTAAGTGAGTTCTGCGTTGCTGCTTCTACTTAACGTCTAATCGGATTGTCGTAGTCATGTTCACCACATACGCGAATAAAGCTACTAAGTTTGACGCCCTCGGACGACGCAATTATTTTCCTACTCAGTTTTTAGTTATTTATGGCCGGCTATGAACACGATTTGAAATAAATCTTTTTGCAGTTTGGTCTCTGTTGGGGCTTATTTGTTTAGTGGGAAATAATTTACACATCGTGCTCGTCTATTCGCTCATTTAATTACATCACCCGGATTTAATTTACAGCCATCCAAACCCCAAATCAGCCAACTTCTGACTTTTTATTGAAGCTTAAGAAAATTTTATTGAAGTATATTACGTCTATTAATTGCGGTAGAATTCGAAGAATTTGAATTTAATCATTACGACCAAAAGTATGATACCAACAACATCATGAAAAATATTGAAAACAGAAAACATAAAGGACTATTTCACATCACTATTAAGAAATATGTTTTCTTTTTCCACAGTAGGGAATGAAAACATATGTGTTCTTGTTTGAAAATTAATACAACCTGGTGCGTAAAACTTTTACCGAGGTTGCCTGTTCTTATTGACATGTTGATATTTCTCAAAAGTAAACTTCATTTTTATCCATGCTGGATTATCTTTTACTTAATCTAACAGCATACCATGTTGAATGTAAACTATGTCCGTGGTACAGAATAAAGAATCATCTCTTATTGTATCATTTTCAAAAGCGAATGTACTTTGTTATCTGCATGTAGTGCTTGATATCATTTTATACCAAATCGTTTAAGAAGAATTAGTTGCAGTTGCAAAGCGGTAATTGAAATGGGAAAATGCAAGTGCCAACGTAGGGATCATAGCAGCGTTGATGTTGATGGAGCGACATCCGTCGATATCCATGAAATTAGCATATAAGTCTGCATTTTGTGGCTGCATTTGACAGTTTGACGTTGTAAAACAAATAGCAAACAATTGCCTCGCGTTTGGAACTGGTTTCATTTGTTTTCTATATCGAATCTACAAAATCAAGCTAATTAAACGTACTTTCGAAATCTTAGTTTTTCAAGAATGGCCATTGAAGGTGTATGTACGTATAATGCTTCGATCTATAAATTGATACGTATCCATACTATCAGCATTATGGCGTCTTAAATTCAGTTTAATATTCGGTTTTTCTTACAATCACGGCCATTAATTCATAGGTACAGGTATACGTACCTTTCACCAATGATGATACTAGACAGCATGAAGGTTGATGTCAAAGTGTAGAGGGCATTTGAGACAAATAAGATTTGCTTAAGGCCGAAGAAATGGGACAATGGAACTAAGAGAACAGCTCCTGAAAATAGGAATATAAAATTGTACATAAAGTGAACACGTCAATGGTCTAATGAGCATCACAATTTTAGGGAGGGCGAAGACTCATCTGAGAAACCAGAGTCTAACCTGGGCATGTATGTGACTACACACATGATGGTAAATAAGTTAGTTTTTAATCGATATACCGTTGGGAGGCTTAGAGAAATATACATATTATGACAGCTATGACTCGAGGTTGAAAAGTGTTGTTTCGAATTTAAGTTATGTAGACTAAAACATTACATTGAAGACGTTTGCATGTTGTCGCAGTGCAATGTTTTGTTTCCAATATGAACGTTTGCATTAATTAAAACGATAGATCTCTTCAACACAAACACTTATTTGTCTTACCGAATAGTTCTCCAATGTAACCAATATTATATACAGCAAATTCCCATCCTCCATACTCTGAACACGTAGTTTCGTTTTTTGGCTGAAAGACACTCGAAGTCAAAGAAGGCATTTTAAATTTTGTGTACAGTGGATCCGAAATTAGAACAGTGGAACCCAGTTGTGCTCCAGTTAAAGTCAACTGTGTGAAGAATCTGCAGAGATTAAGCAATGTACAAATCGAAATATTAACTTGTTTTTACTTGAAATAAATTATTTGAAAATTTATTCTGCATTTATATTCTCAGCGAGAGTATAGGTAAGTAAGGAGCTAATACTTTGATACATGTATTGGGTTGATGCATGTATTATATTTGAGTTGGTTGAATATGCACAAAACAACTTGACAACAAATAAACAGAATATCACAAATCATATTATGCGTTGTATTATACGGCAAATGTGAATTTAAACATTTAGATACATCAGGCTCTACTTAATTATCTGGAAGACTTCCTAAGCTTCTTTCATACTTTACAAACGAAAGCTCTTTCTGCTTTTGTAGGTATAGACGCATGTCAGTAATATATGAAATTTTATTTGCATGTCATTCATACTGACTTTATTCCATCGAGGTGTATAATGTATATCTGACGTCAATCCATGCATGTATTTGGCAAAAATTCAACTATGTACTTTGCTTACTTCAAAGAAAATAATGATTCAAAATATAATCTTTAACTGTTTAAGAGATCTCATCGGAAAAGCTGTTTCCGCACTTGAAAATCCTTGCCATACTAATTCGTTCCCTCCGTCTTTCAAACATATGATAGTCATCTTCTTTTCCATCTTCTGTACAATCTAAGGTACCTACAAATTTTTATTGCAGACGATGTTTTCTTTCAAATAGCCTAGCGTGATAACATCACATTTGCACTTATACTACTGTACTACGGGCTCTTAAATCTTACATTGAAGTCTCTTGTGATAAAAGAGTTAAATACTAAAATTGACCACGAAACCTTTACCTTTGCATGTAATTTTTCTGTGTTGTGAAGATAAAATCAGAAAGAGACCAAATTATTGTGCAAACATACATGCAATGTCATTTCGTTACTTTAAAAGTTCAGTTAAAAGAACTATATTTACTTTGTTAATCAGGAAAACACTAGATAGTCAATATATACATTAAAGTATTCTATTCATAGCCGCCGCACTTTACAACGTACTTCCGCTGCACAAGTTGATATAATGTTGTTTGATAATGAGTTTACCGTTTTCTTGTTGGAATGAGCCATAACTCTTCCTTTAAAATCATGACACCACGAGCAACTTTCATGATGAATGTGATTACATTATACTTAGTGCAACAGACACAACATACTAATACGCCACAGTGCATTGCTGAAAAAGTTCAATTTTGCGGTAGGCTATACACATATATATACACAATTAAAAAAAGTGTGGTGAGTTTTGTGGTGAGATTATTCTCTTCGTTTGACACTAACGTCCAACAATGACATATTCAAATATAAGAAAAAGCATTAGTTTGATCGTCAGCATGAGTAAGTAATCATGGGAGTAGCCAGGGGATAAACGGAATCGTATTACCCCCCTCCCCCTCCCCACACACTCTCTGTAGTTACATTTAGCTTCCAAACAGTGCAATAAACTGCAATTATTATATGAAACCAGAACTTTCCCCTCGCCTACCCTCAACCTGAAAGGTTGGCTACACCTCAAGTAATGAGTCGTGGACTACTGTCAAAATGTTTGAATTTGGTTTTTTCTTAAACGAGCTAATGTGCAAAAAGACGCTTTTTCAGATGCGATATTAAAGTTGCTCACCTCCCTGACCATAGAAGAAGTGAAAATTGCTGGGTGAATACGTCTCTGAAGACGCTTCGAACTCTTCCCATCTTATTCTAAACAAGAAAGAAATAAACGATAAAAACTATTATCTTGTGTAAAAGGTGTAACCATGCAATCACACGATGTAAACAGAAACATGATTTTCCCAGAAACATGATTTTCTGCTCAAAAGCTAATCAAATTAGATTAGATAGGCCTACTAGGGAATCTTACCCATATGACAATAACGAAATTAAAATCAAATTAATCTAAGACTACTTCGAAAAGTTTAAGATTTAATACTCTTTTATTATCTTTGAGGCAAGCTAGGTTCAAACTCTTTTCTACAGTTTCTATAGCAGCACATATGATCTCTAGAATAGCTAATGTGAATATTTGTTCTTGCAAAGAATGCTGCACGATTTTTACAGTTTTGAAGAAAAAGCATTCGAAATATTGATTTAATGCTTCTATTAGGGCTCTGTATAGGGTGATCAACCGAGAGAGATTTATTACGAGGTAGGGAAAAAGCTTTTGTAAAGAAATTAGAACACATTGAAATCCAATACAGGAGATTGCAAATACTGGGCAGTGTGATATAATTATTTCTGGGATTGCTTTTTAAATAGGTTAGTCCTATGACATTTGAAATCAATAGAATACCCAAGGGGAAAATTGTGTCTAAATTGAGGTCCACGGTATTTAAAACACGATAGTGAATTTGACTTAAAATGAAGCTTGAAAACAAAGGCATTATATGAAAAAGGAAAAGTGAGTCCCGTAATGTTGGTGGCAATCCCAAAAATCGAAGAAAACATTTGATCCATAAACTAAAACTTAAAACTGAATGAAGATTCATTTCAGTAATGCGATAAATGAAAAGTGCAAAAAATCTCATTGTGCGAAACGCGGGGCACCGAAATTCTTGTTCATCCTTTTTTTTAATATTCAGGTATTTCAAAGATGCTCCCACAACCTAAATTAATACATATCTACGGATTTTTTATTTTCATTTTTTATAACCCGATCATTTATTTCAATAAAGTTTTTAAAAATCGATATTCGTAGCCATGCAGAAAACAGTCAGGAAACACATGTCACATAGATCACCAAGTATTCGGTAAAAACAAATGCTCAAAACATTTCACAATAGCATCTTCGGCGGCAATCATATCAGTCAATTCACCAAATAACTATACGTGTACGCCCGGGGCTTAAATGTCCTGGAATTATTGTTTTGTTAATCTAAACCATTAAAAGTTTTTTTTTTATTTTTATGAAATCTTAGAGCTCATTTAAAAATAAAATAAAAAATGAATGCTAAGCTAAATATATTATAAATATATTGAACCTCAAGGCGAAACCATTTTCACTTCCAGGTCACAAGATAAAAAATGTTCCTAAGATGACAAAGTAATATTCTTTATTTATTTACTTAAGATTTTCTTAATATTTATAATATTTTGTAGTTGACGTGTTCAATTGAATTTAGGTTACTTTTGCAAAGGATTTGAAAGAAAGGTAAACGATCGTCGCAATTAATTATTGAAAATGGTACAAACTAATGGCATATATAAAACGCTATATAAAAGGAAGCGCAACCACATTTTGTTATATATTTTGATGCACATTTTTAATGCACATTTATAGGTTTCTAGTCAACACCTGTAGATTTTTAATTCAGGTGGAGCTTTTAGCAGTTTGTTTCTTTGAAACTGTATTACCAAATTTGTTATGTGACATGCAACACTCAATTTTTTTTTATCTCTTTAATAAAAAGCATTGGGTCATAGAAATAAAAAAACACTTTTGATATAGCTGGGATTATGTAATACTTGACGCACGATCCATGAAATAGCCATGATCCATTTACAGTCAGTTTTTTAATCCTAGCGAGAAATAAACCATATTTGAATTTATTTCGAAATAGTGCATCAATCTAAAACAATTTTCATATCTGAACTATGTTTCTTTACCATACATTTTTAGAAAAGCAGAATAGTATAACCGAATTTTTAAATAATTGATTTTGCATCGAAATTTGATAAGTTTCGATAAATGTTCCTACAAATATCGAAACCTCCCGAAAGTTACAGTAATGATTCTGCCCTGCCTTTTCCTTTGACTGCATTTTTTACTGTAATTCGGTGAGTTTTTTTCCTCGCTGAAGTTATTCCAAGCTGAAGCAAAGTATTTTAAATATTTTTCGAAAAAAAAATAGTACCTCCTAAACATTTCGAAACCAAGACGAACATGGCCGAATCAGGAAGAACATGCTCGAATTTAGGAAGAATATGCTAGAAATCACGAAGAACATGCTCGAAATCAGTAAGAACATGCTCGAAATCAGCAAGAACATACTCGAAATCAGTAAGAACATGCTCGAAAACAGGACGAACATGCTAGAAATCACGAAGAACATGCTAGAAATCACGAAGAACATGCTCGAAATTAGAAAGAACATGCTAGAAAACAGGAAGAACATGCTCGAAATTAGGAAGAACATTCTAGAAATCACGAAGAACATGCTAGAAATCACGAAGAACATGCTCGAAATTAGGAAGAATATGTTCGAAATCAGTAAAAACATGCTCGAAATTAGGAAGAACATGCTAGAAATCAGCAAAAACACACTCGAAATCAGCAAGAACATCCTCGAAATCAGCAAGAACATACTCGAAATCAGTAAAATCATGCTCGAAAACAGGAAGAACATGCTCGAAATCAGAAAGAACATGCTCGAAATCAGGAAGAACATGCTCGAAATCAGAAAGTACATGCCCGAAAACAGAAAGAATATGCTCGAAATCAGTAAGAACATGCTCGAAATCAGCAAGAACATACTCGAAATCAGTAAGAACATGCTCGAAAACAGGACGAACATGCTAGAAATCACGAAGAACATGCTAGAAATCACGAAGAACATGCTCGAAATTAGAAAGAACATGCTAGAAAACAGGAAGAACATGCTCGAAATTAGGAAGAACATTCTAGAAATCACGAAGAACATGCTAGAAATCACGAAGAACATGCTCGAAATTAGGAAGAATATGTTCGAAATCAGTAAAAACATGCTCGAAATTAGGAAGAACATGCTAGAAATCAGCAAAAACACACTCGAAATCACGAAGAACATCCTCGAAATCAGTAAAATCATGCTCAAAAACAGGAAGAACATGCTAGAAATCAGCAAGAACATACTCGAGATCAGTAAGAACATGCTCGAAATCAGGAAGAACATGCTAGAAATCACGAAGAACATGCTAGAAATCTGGAAGAACATGCTCGAAAACAGGAAGAACATGCTCGAAATCAGAAAGAACATGCTCGAAATCAGGAAGAACATGCTCGAAATCAGGAAGAACATGCCCGAAAACAGAAAGAATATGCTCGAAATCAGAAGAACATGCTCGAAATCTGGAAGAACATGCTCGAAAACAGGAAGAACATGCTCGAAATCAGCAAGAACATGCTCGAAATCAGGAAAAACATGCTCGAAATCAGCAAGAACATGCTCGAAATCAGGAAGAACATGCTCGAAATCAGAAGAACATGCTCGAAATCAGGAAAAACATGCCCGAAAACAGAAAGAATATGCTCGAAATCAGAAGAACATGCTCGAAATCTGGAAGAACATGCTCGAAATCAGGAAGAACATGCTCGAAATCAGGAAGAACATGCTTGAAATCAGGAAGAAGATGCTCGAATTCAGGAATAACATGCTTAAAATCAGGAAGAACATGCTCGAATTCAGGAAGAACATGCTCAAATTCAGGAAAAACATGCTCGAAAACAGGAAGAACATGCTCGAATTCAGGAAGAACATGCTCGAATTTAGGGAAGAACATGCCCGAATTCAGAAAGAAGATATTTGAAAACAGGGAAGAACATGCTCGAAATGAGGAAGAACATGCTCGAAATGAGGAAGAACATGCTCAAATTCAGGAAGAACATGCTCGAAAAACATGTTCGAAATCATAATAATTTCAGAAACCAAATATTCATCAACCAGCTGTTTTATTCCTTTCCGATTACATTTTCTATTTGTGTCCTATTTGTATCCTATTTGTGTCCTGACCACAGTCGAACTGCAGGGGCAAATGTTTGAGATTTAATATCATAGAAAATGAGACTTACGCGTGGAACAAGGATATTAGGTCGAAGTATTCCAGTCGGTATGTGTCTTCCACCAGATTGTCGAGATATAACGAAGAGAGACTTGATAGCAGTGCGAAGATCGTTTGAAATAGCTGCAAGTCGTGGAGATCGTGGGAGAAACTGAAACGGAAGCGAATACCTACTTAAAGCTTGCATAAGAGTTCGGCGTGGAAGCCAGACACATTAAGTGCTCAACAAAATCTAAGCAGAATTATCTTTTTGTATAATTTGCGATTAGAACTGATGGATAAACAAACAAAGCTAGAGGCGCAAATTCGAAAATCCTATAAAACAAACTCAAAAAAACCACGAAGCTGCTTTACTTAGTTTATTCAATTTAAAATCAATTCAATTCATATTCATTTTACCCCAAGGGCTAGCAGGAAATGTTTTTTTGCTGTTGATAGATATCATGGCGCTAAATAGATTTTCGCTGGCGAAGAAAGGCACGGAATTTAATCTAACTGCGGCAAGTCAACAAATCCTTCAATATTTATTGAATTCGTTAGAGAGAAATATGAAAAATTATATATGGGTAGAATATGATACTGCAATAAAAAAAATGTTCTTATCTTCTCGGTTGGCATGAAGGAAATGAATACTGAAATTGAGCAATACTGCATGTTGCTTCTAAAATGTAGGCATACATCGTCTCATTGTGTTTCTTATGCATAATTGATATTTAAATTTATATTACCAACTTACGAAAGAATCTGTCATATGAGGCTGCTATGGACTGCCTGGTTTGCCAAATATTTATTCTAAAGGAGGTATATTCAGTCGTGACCTATTGCTGATATGATAGTATTACAACTATGCCAATTCAAGCAGCGGAAAACGACTAAGCAAACGTAGGAGTAATGGTCGGAAGCGAAAGACTGTAAATACATTCAAGACAAAGTGTAATAAAGTTGACTCTACCTGTCTACTGCCCAGAATGAAGCTTTCGTTTGATTTAAGTTGACCAATTCTTTGTGAGATGAGGATATTGTATCTATATTTTAGTACTGTTGTAATGAAGACCTCATTTTCTCATCTTAACTGAATTATAGAAAATGCATCTAGGCCTAGTAAATGTTAAACACATCTATATTTTTGTACAGAGAAGGTATTTCATTAAGTATTCAAATAGAAACTTAATTTGTAGATCAAATGGACTAGCTGTAAAATATTTCTCACCACCAAAAATAACATGCCGATAAATCCAGGTATGGTATTTACAGCTGTAACCCACCGCCAACCAATCAAAGGCTGAAGGAAGAATATTAGAATGCCTGTGAAAATTGGTCCAATCACCAAGCCAGCCTATAGGGGAAAAAACATTTATGACGCATGACATCAGGAAGTTTAATTCGGAAACTCCAAACTTACACTTGAAACTTTATAAAACTATACATAGTTGGGAACATTCGTTCACTATGTATGTTCAAAAAGTGAAAAGATGATAATGTAGTTTCTACATCATGCTGACAAGGGAAATGCTTTTATTTAAAGGAAATATATCGTTCCATTTATATATTCAGAAGTGAACGCCGCCGTGCTGAAAACGTAATTTCCGGTTTTTAAGTTTTGTTATTAATTGCGAGAAATCTTTGATGTTATTGATAACACATGTAACCCCATATGTTGGGTCCAGCAGATGTGTCATCGATAACATCACAGATTTCTCGCACCAATAAAGAAAATTGAAAATCGGAAGTAGCGTTATCAGCACGGCGGCGTTTATTTCTAAATGTATTTCTGAATCTGAATCTGAATAGGTTAAGTCGGCAAAAATCCTTCTAAAGGACATGAACGTCAACCGAGCGTAGCAAAAGTATGGGAAAAAATAATAATATAATTAAAATAAATCAATTAGCAAGGTTAGCTTTGAAACAGCTTAGACTTGGTGCATGTACAATGTCCGATGGTAAAGCATTCTAATCTTTTGTGTTTGAGGAAAGAAGGAGTATTTATAAACATTCTTTTTAGCATAAGGAACAAGGAAATTTAGACCATGCTTATTTCTTGTATTAATTCTTGCGTTTGGGATCAGGTTATCATTATCAATGGCGACAAGAATGTTATTGATCTTATATGGCATTTTTAGACGGGTGTCTCTTCTTCTTGTTATTAGCAGGAGCCAATCTAATCTATGAAGCATGCTAGTGACACTGGATTTATAAGAGTAGTCTGCCATACAGAACCTGGCTGCTCTCCGTTGAATTGATTCAAGCTTATCTACATCGCACTGGTGATAGGGGTCCCAAACTGCTGATGCATACTCAAGTACTGGCCTGACTAGAGCTTTATGCAGTGCTTTAATGTCAGTGGGACAGTTTGAGAGGTTACGTCTTAATAAGCCAAGTACAGAGTTTGCTTTGTTGGTAATGTTGTTTATATGTTTATCCCATCTGAGGTTATTATCAAATTCAACACCTAGGCACGGGTGGGAGTTGACATGTTTTAGCGGCTGGTTGCACAAGGTATAAGCTGGTGATTTATAGCATTTTTTAAGAGATATTGAGAGGATGTAGCATTTAGAGGGGTTGAAATTCATTTGCCATTTATTTTGCCATTGCCCAAGTTTATTTAGATCATCTTGGAGGATTTGTTGGTCAGAGGGTTTATCAGTGGTTTGTTCTATACACAAGACAATCATCAGCAAACAGTCTAACCGTGCTGTTTATATTATCAGGGATGTCATTGACATATAAAAGGAAAAGTAAAGGACCTAAAACGGTACCTTGTGGTACACCAGATAGAATTTGTTTAGAATTTGAGATTTCGGCATCACAGACAACACGCTGAATGCGGTTGTTGAGGAAGGGTGCAAACCAGGCCAGTAGATTTCCAGCAATGCTATATGCGGAAAGTTTGGATAACAGACGTTGGTGTGGGACTTTATCGAACGCTTTTGAGAAGTCGAGTATAGCCATAGAGATGGAAGTGTTTTGGTCAATTTGTTTAGAAATATCATCTATTGTTAAGAGAAGTTGTGTTTCAGTTGTTTTTTTTTGCTCGAAAGCCATGTTGGAGATCAGTTAAGATATTATACTCATCAAGGAATTTCATCACATGTGAGTGGATTATATGCTCAAGAATTTTACCACACACGCAGGTAAGAGAGACTGGTCTGTAATTAGCTGGGTCGTGTTTATCACCTTTTTAAAAAATGCTACATATGTTTGCTTCTTTCCACTTGTTTGGGATAGTACCGTTATCTACAGAGGTTTGGAAGAGATCAGTTAGGATTTCATAAAGGTCTCCCGCATGTGTTTTTAATAACCATGGTGGTAATGGTCAGGACCTTATGGGACGATGTCTTTCCTTTAAGAATTAGCTAGATTCAACTCTGTTTAAAGACTTATGGGAGCAACAATTTAAGCTGAAATGGAAGAAAATATGTTATAAACCATGAAAATAGCAAAGGTATCATCAAAATCCTACAATTTATAGTATTTTTTTTAATTTGAACCTTTTTTTATAATCAATTGTGGAAATTTGTGATTGTGACATCAAAAAGGGAAACCTATTCCTTTTTCAACCATCTTTCATACATCTTACACAATTTTTGAATAATTCTTCAAAATGTGATTAGCCATTACCATAATTTTAAGAGTGATCTGTTCAGAATTTTCATTTAGGTGAATGAGCATGCTCTATCTTTTGTATACCTTTAATAGCACCGTGGCAACGTATTCCAGCAGTATTTAAAGAACTTCTACCCTTTTCAGAGCAGAAATTCATTGATCAATTCTTGAATATCAGTATCCAAATTAACGTAATCACTTATAAACTCAAAGGAATAATTCTGTTTCGATATGCTTAACACGACGAACCTTTTCATATGCACTGGGATAAGCAGATAATTTTCTTTAATTGAAAATAATTGCCAAAATTCTTTATTCGCTTAAAGAACCCGATCTGGATATAATTGAGATAAATTGGATTTTAAAATGAATCAATAAAATAATGGTTCTCCGAGACTGAAAATTGCTTCTTATTCAATTTGACACAACGACTTAAATTGAAACTAAAATTGTTACAGAAATAATTGGATTAGGTATTTTATTAACAAGTCCTAAAATGTTTTAATGTCGGATCTTGAAAAGATGTTAAATATGAAGTTGTTTTCTATCAATTCCTTTTCACAAATATACGCCATGTCATTTTTTGAAGAAAGAATGAAAACCTATGCTAATTAAATGTAATCACAAGAAATCTGCGCTTACTTCACATTGCAACATTATGATATAGAAGGTCGTCAAGGAGTAGACAATTGACGTAAAATCATATCTAACTGTGATTCAAGGTAGGGATTGTTCTTTTAGAAATAACAAATCCTGTTCTATGTATATGGTAGATGTAGCATAACATTATACGCAAGTAACCTTAAAAGGTTACAATATTATTTGCACATTCAGTGCAAAATGATACGTAGATTGCCATAGGGTGCCTTTTATTGCTAAGATAATCGTGATTAAGACAAAAGAGCTAATATGATTTATTCAAATTTGAAAGTCTCAGTCCAATTTCACCTATGGCATTAGATAAAATGTGAACAAATACTTCAAAGAGGATTAGTTTTTAAGTCTCATAACTAACCTTTTTGAATTTAACCATTGTGCATTGATTTGGGAAATAAATTATTCCTCTTTTATTTTCTTGGAACAAATGTTACTTTAAACCTACTTAAGATAGAAAGCATATCTTTTCCAACTTAAACTTAATATAATATTATTCTTGGTAAACATTAATTGTTGACACAAAATAAGTCATGTACATGAATGTACATTCTTTATTATACGAGAATCATTTGATATGCTATTACACGGACATGGACACTATGTATAACAACATCATACTGTAAAGATAATTGCCATTTCTAAATCTATTCAGTATGCAAGGTACGGATATTTTCCAATTATCTATTGCCTCCTTTGTTTTTACCTCCATTTTCCTGATGATCAATTATTGATGTCCCTGGAGACTGTTTTATTATATTTTACTCGTATTATGTCCTTTTCTCCCCCACATCATGATGGATTGATTAAACACTAATTCGACTCTCGGAGTAATCGGATGATATGCTCAAATATATCATAGCAAAACGCAAAAACAGAATCTCAAATGTGCTATCGATCATCCGTCAAGTAAAAATGCCAATAAATTGAGTGTTGGACGTAAAATAAAGCAGGTTATGTTCTTGATAAAACAAATTATGACATTTTCAGCTTTGATGAAATCTAGTTTGAAAATCAGAAGATATTTATGGATTATATTGCGTACCTGGCAAGCTAGATTTGACATTGATCTCCAATCCGTTGGTAATGTTTCAGTAGTGTACACTGGGAACAACAAAACACCTTGGAGACAGAAACCTTCCAGAAATTTGCATAAGGACATGGTGGCAAAGTGGTGAGTAAATGCACTGCAAAGCTCAAGTGTGAGAGCGAAGCCCAAGGAGAAAATTGCTATCTGAAAGAAAATCAGAATAATACCATTTAATAAGATAACATGCTGGATGAATCTCCAGGGTGATGATACTCTACACTAAAACTTAATTACGATTCATTCTCAAGTATATGCCTACCTGGTATAAGTATTATTGTTAAAACAAAATCTATGTATTGCTAAGTGAATAATATGCCTTAGCAACTGTAAATGGACGTCCATTGTATTCATCCATTGTATTCAGCGTATACAATTCATGGTAAAAAGCCCAGGGGTTGACTAGATGAAATGCATGAAGTCATGCAGATAATATATCTCAACAGAAAAGTATTAGGTTATAAAAAGTTCATTAAGCACTCGTGGCGCACCCAAGTTTGCACTTTCCATTCTCATTAAATAAATTTACTTACAAACATAACATCGATTTCGCACTTCCATATTGAATCGGATCAGTTTACGACTTCACTTTGATTTTACTGTTAAGTCTTATAATGATATAAAGACATCATTTCTCTGTGCGTGCATGTCAAGCTGCTCCCTCGACGTCCACTTACGTATTCACTGCACAATTTCGTTTTACTTGTTGGTAAGAAAAACAAAAATCCACTTTCGCAAACTTAAAAGGAAAGTGTATTTTGAAATAATAAGATGATTAAGTTAATTCCAAATCCCTCCAGGCATAAAGTTATAAGATGAAAAATTGGAAAGAAAATATCCCTTAGTAAATTAGTGGATTTTATTGTTCATAAATTGCATCTCTTTAGTCTAAAATATTATGCGAAGCAGCATTAAACTTTTATCATCTAATCTTTTCAACACCTATGAGTCATAATATCTTTGATTCAATAATGGATAGGAGAATCATTTTGCGGGTAAAGTTGAATGTTCAAATATGGTTTCCCTCAAAATTATGATTTCGGGTTTGGTACCAAACTATCATAAACGTTCTCAGATATTAGCTGTATACTTGTATTTCCATATTTTAGTTCATACTTGTATTACCAATATATTCAATACATACTAGTACCGTCAATTCTGCTGCGGCGATTGATAGACTTGTCAATGATTTTGTCAATATTTCGAACAATCACAAAAGTTTAATTATCTCCTGCTTCAGCAACGATTTCTGAAAATCGTGTGCACAACAGATTATATGTTGCGTAGAACAGCATTTTTCAGATTGAAAACTCAAGATGGAATTATATGAATATATGTCATTAATTCCTACCCGCTGTTTGTGCCATTGCTACATCGATTTCAAAAACGTTTACTGATTGGTTATTTATATTTAAAGAACTAGTAACATCTAAAGTAACTTGGGCTTTATTGCTTCCAGATTTACGACTGTACGATCGACCATTAACACATTAAAAAATCACATCAAAATCGGTTACAAACTGAACATTTTACAACATTTTCAATTTTTGGGCTAATCGCGGAATAATTTGTGGCATAGACAGAGGAACACACATTCCATAGTTGATGTAAATCCTGTGTTTTTCAAAGGTCAACATCTGATTCCATTCGGGTATTTTAAAACTTGATTATACCTTTGCGGCAACAGATAATCAACAATGAAGAAATAACATTTATAACTGGCTTAGATTGAAGAACACATTATAAAGAATGGAGCGTTTTTCAAAGATTTGAAGGGCATTGTACTTAGCATTTAATATTGTTTCATATATGCACATACTATACATGACACTAAATTGAACCACTGGCCAAACACATGAATTGATTATTTATTACTTATAATGAATTTTTGACAATTAGTAAACATTTGTCACTGAGCTCGATTTGAGGAGCGATTGGTACAAATATCTTTCAACATAATTTATTGTACAGGTAACTTTATTCTTTGGAAGAACTTACCACTTTTCTACCATATCGATCCGACAGTATTCCCATCGGTATACCAGCTGCCAAACAACCCAGGAAGATAGCACTGTTAAGAAAAGTACCTATTGCCGATGAGATACCAAGCTCACATTCTATCGTTGGAATCAGAATTGTAATGAGGACCAAATGACTTGAGCAAACAACCTGTAAAAACAGATAAATTATTTCCCTTTTTTTTAATTTGTTACCGTGACATGATTTCAGCTTGATACAGTGTAGCATTTTTCTCTTTTGTTATTACTCCTCACCGACGATCAGAGAGTTTCCCATGCACAGAACAATCCGTTAACGTAAAATTTGTGCTTATCTAGCAGTCTAGATGAGGTTTAATTTTACTTTTACTAAGCTAATCACAGGTGTGAAATACCGTCCCATTAACGACTGATTGATGTAAACCTAACTTAATCACAGGTGTGAAATACCGTCCCATTGACTGATTGATTGATGCAAACCTAAGCTAATCACAGGTGTGAAATACCATCCCATTGACAGATTGATTAATGTAAACCTAAGCT
This sequence comes from Chiridota heheva, assembly GCA_020152595.1. NCBI lineage: Eukaryota > Metazoa > Echinodermata > Holothuroidea > Apodida > Chiridotidae > Chiridota > Chiridota heheva. Next base: position 188,521 of record JAIGNY010000573.1, on the reverse strand, counting down.
AATCACATGTGAAATACCGTCCGATTGACTGATTGATTGATGTCAAGCTAAGCTAACCACAGGTGTGAAATACCGTCCCATTGACTGATTGATTGATGTAAGCCTAAGCTAGTCACAGGTGTGATATACCATCCCATTGACAGATTGATTATTGTAAACTTAAGTTTATCACAGGTGTGAAATACCGTCCCATTGACTGACTGATTGATGTAAATATAAGCTAATCACAGGTGTGAAATAATGTCCCATTGACTGATTGATTGATGTAAACCTAAGCTTAACACAGGTGTGAAATACCGTCCCATTAACTTATTGATTGATGTAAACCTAAGCTAATTGCAGGTGTGAAATACCGTCCTATTGACTGATTAATTGATGTAATCATAAACCAATCACAGGTGTGAAATACCATCTTATTGACAGATTGATTGATGTAAACTTAAGCTAATTACAGGTGTGAAATACCATCTTATTGACTGACTGATTTATGTAAACCTAAGCTAATCACAGGTGTAAAATACCGTTCTATTGACTGATTAATTGATGTAAACCTAAGCTAATCACAGGTGTAAAATACCGTCCCATTAACAGATTGATTGATGTAAACTAAGCTAATCACAGGTGTGAAATACCGTCCGATTGACTGACTGATTGATGTAAACCTAAGCTAATCACAGGTGTGAAATACCGTCCCATTGACTGATTGATTAATGAAAACCTAAGCTAATTACAGGTGTGAAATACCGTCCTATTAACTGATTGATTGATGTAAACCTACGCTAGTCACAGGTGTGAAATACCGTCCCATTTACTTATTAATTGATGTAAACCTAAGCTAATTACAGGTGTGAAATACCGTCCTATTGACTGACAGATTGATGTAAACCTAAGCTAGTCACAGGTGTGAAATACCGTCCCATTTACTTATTAATTGATGTAAACCTAAGCTAATCACAGGTGTAAAATACCGTCCCATTAACAGATTGATTGATGTAAACTTAAGCTAATCACAGGTGTGAAA
>JAIGNY010000573.1:115000-182500 GCA_020152595.1 Chiridota heheva | reverse complement strand
TAGAACAAGAAATAGAACAAGAAATAGAACAAGAAATAGAACAAGAAATAGAACAAGAAATAGAACAAGAAATAGAACAAGAAATAGACTGAACAGATGCGAATATACTTCATGTATTTTCCTTCAATTTCTTGTTTTTTAGAAAGTAAAAACATTATACGGAAAGTTTCCTATTTCAAATTTGGAACTTGTATCTGAGACAGTTGCAAGACGAATTATGCTCTTAAAGCATTAAAGAGCTGCAGTCTATTTCATCTCGACAATATCAAACTTTGCCTTTTATAACACCAAATGTTTGGATTGTATACTAGGAATCTGGTAACAAGGATAGAAAATTGCTTCATTCTTTTGCGAAAACTGGATGATGAAGTAACATTCAATATAACGTAATGCTTTTCCACATATGTGCTAATTAATTACAGGCTCTGATTTTCATCCTGAACTAACATATTGCAATATTAGGGAGTTCTATCATTAAAATACTAACATATTACAATAGTAGGGTGTTATATCATTAAAATACTAGTAAGAACAGAGAAATGTTTGTCTAACATGTGAAAAGCTATATTTCAAATATAATATTCATTGAGTTTTAGTAATTAAAACAAAAAATCCATTATAACGACTTATTGAGTTAAGGTGTATTTACATTTTGTACATGCAAAATCTTCAACATGGTAAGTGGAATACAACCATATATCACCAACAAATAATTATTTACAATGTTGAAGCAAAGGATTCACATTGTTCATCCTCATGTAGTGAGATATTCCGCTGATTACAAATAAGACGTATTACAGTATTTGTTTGTTGGTAGTGTTTCTATTTACATTTTCAATAGCAATCTCTATATTGCCACTTCTGCAGTTGACAGTTGATACTTCAGTAGAGCTGAGTGAGACTCAGTGATATAATTAACAGTATTGTAGAGTTCAAAGAACCTGTATAGCAAAATATAGCTAGTTATTGTCCATCTTTGCAACAATATATGATATAAATTAAGTAAATAGATTTGCACAATCTTTGTTTGTCATCATGTGAGATATGACACTGATATGAAAAAAGAGCATAATAAGAGCAATAACAACAACACAATGCATGACTTTGATTTAATCTCTTTCTTCTTGTATATTAGACCTATGTAAAGATTGTGCATAGTATGTTGAATAGACTACAAATTTATATATTTGGAAAGGAAGTGAGCTAATCGTGATCAAGAAAGTAAAACTGCGTTAAAACATTTTTTGTCCTTTCTACATCTCTTCGTTCAATCTCATTCAGCGTTTCTTGTGCTCCATTTTTTCCTCTCTACTTACAATATTTGAAAACAAGTTTCTTCGTTTCATAGAGTTTCCTCTATAAAACGACGCCACGAAAGTTATTCGTTTATCGCATACACTGAATCGATTTGAAACAGTTTTTAAGTTTTGAAAAGCAACATGCCTATGGCAGTTAGACGTCGGGGAAATATATAATATGTTAAAATCTTAAATGTATACCGCTAGCTTTCCAGCTTTCATTAATCTGTTAATAATCAAAGTAGTATGGATGACGTGGATCTATCATGAAAATTAAAGCATAGGGCAAATGTAGTGTGTAGCCTTCAAAATGATGTACGCAAGAATTACACAAAAATGAAAAATAATTGGGGTGTTCACCTGTGTGGAATGATTGCTGAATCACAAAATCACTATGAGGATTCTTACTTACAGAATTTTTACAATTTAACTACCAGTAAAATCATGAGAAGATTTTGAAATCATGCAACTATTTGATACCTGCAAATTATTATCATAGATAGATTCATGTAAGATCAAATATGTAAATGGCATGGAGACTTCGTTTTTTAAGTTTTTTCTCACAATAAATCACAATCTTTCAATAATCTCAGCATATTGATTTTCTGAGACGTTTAAAAGAATCAAAAAATATAATTTAGCTTAGAATTGTCAGATATTAATACAGGTAAGCATATAATAACACTTGATGCGTACAGTAATATACCCTGCTGCTTGTAACTCATGCATCAGTATCCCACGGCAAAAATATATGGAAAATGTTCTTAATAAAAAGTTAATTTTTCAAGCAAAATTAAGTAAATTCATGAAAATGAAATGAACTGAAATTGTAGATTGATCACTTACGCGCGACAGAAACATTGCAAAGCAGCTGGTCCAATGAAAACAACCAAAACCAAGTTTTTGAATTGCTTGGTCCACTGTATAAACACCCTCAGATTCATCACCACAAAGAAGTTCCTCGGACGCCACAGCTGTTGCCAAATCAGTCTCCATGTAGGGCCAAACGCGAGATGGTCTCGCAGTTGTAATGTTTACGTTGCCATTTCCACTTCTTGTTAGTGAAGGTGAAATATCTGCATATGATATGAAAAATGATTGGTTCCATTATCACTTCATATATGATAAAGTTGTGCTCACCGTTTAAGTGTGATATAGGTAGTGTATTGCCAGTTTATTATTCGGTATCAATATACCTGATGTAGAAACAGAAAATAATGCGCAAATCCATGATAACATTTTGAGAACAGCTAAGGAAACATCTGTACGTGTTTCATGCAACTCAAACAAATTTTAACGGCTTTCAAACATTTCGGTTCTTTTTCGACAAGTTATTGATTGCAGTTTGGTGGTGCTAATACATTAATGCACCCAGAGATGTTACTTCTATGGCATCATCGTAAAGTTTAAAAGTAATTATTTGATAATAATCAAGTAATGAATAACATTTGAGTAACGAAATCTGTTTCCTCTCTGCATAATTTGATATTCTTCAACATATCATTTGACCTTAATAGAGGGTTCATATAATGTTATAAACTTCCTCAAATCAAAGAGCTGACATAGATCTTTTTATAATTTCTTCTGTGTCATATCAGTTACTCACATAAGTTTTTGTTCATTCTGGGAGACGCGCATTGATTTTATTAAATGGGCAAAAAACAATCTATAAAACGGCAGGCTTGATACATCTAGTCTCAGTGGAAGAAAGTGTGTCATCAGGTCATTTGGGTACTAGACACTATAGAGCAATTTAGAATAATGAGTGTCTACTGAAAACTGTGTCACGGTCGTTTGATGAGTGAACACAGTAGAGGTTATTAAAAATAAATCTGCATAAGGGTTGAATTAAACTGTCACTTGCCCAAAATACTGAAAAGACAAAATATTAATTGCAATGTCATTCTAAGACGACGATGAATGAATGAGTATCAATTCAATTACACTGTAGCCACAATGTGAATCCTACACGTTGGTCTTTTTGTAAATTTTAGTTGAAATTGAAATGTGTTTCCATATCCAGATGTTAATACTCAGTCATCGTTTCCTAATTTAATAAGTAAAATCATTGCCAGGTGATTCTTCTTCAGAATCATTAAGCTCAGATAAAAAAATACAACCAAAATTATTATAATAACTTATTACTTCAGTAATCATATTGAGAGAAAAAAAATATATCTATATTCGTGAAGTAAACCTCATTAACTATGAAACTTTTATCATCGGAATGTATTTTGACCTGTGGGATACACTCACTTCCTGATGCTATTACCCCCTCCCTTAATGTCACGTATAAAAAATGTTTCTTATCTAAGACTGACAAACGTTCAATATATGGATTAAATTACAACGCGGCACGAAACACTTGACTTTTCTTCAAAATAACATTGAGTGATTGGAGCTTTATATCTACAAAATATTTGATAAAAACCATTTCAAAATAAACCATTTAAGTATATACGATCATTTAACTAAATTCAACTGCTTAAGCTCAGATCTCAAGTCTTCATAACGGGAAACGACTGAAAATTATGTCAAAATGCACAGCAATAACGGTTTATTGTAAGTTAGTGTCCTTCATTTAAACCTATATAGTTGTGATACGAACTACAAGATATGCTCCATGACGTTTCTATGGGTGTTTCAAACATTACGAAGCAAGCTTTCCTGCAGATTGTTGGAGCTTTTTTCTAATGTTTTCAATGCCGACAATGATCATGATTAACAACAAAAAATACTTTAACTTACCTAGTCAGCAATCACCAAATTGCTACCGCATAAAGCTTTTATCCATTAAATACTACATTACTACAAATAAGTGATAACAATTATTTTGAAAAATGAAGCAAAGTCAATATCATTTAAGCTGATATAATTTCGTTTTCATTGTGTGAATACGTCACTAATGATGTAATGGGCGTGTGTATGAGCATGGAGCTATTAACTAAATTAATAGCTCCATGGTATGAGGCAGGGCTGAAGGACGTAATATTGTATTCTTTACGAGAAAAAGTGTGCGGTCATATTTGTGTCAAAATGAGCACTTTGGTTAGTTGGTGCTCTACCCTACAGAGTCCTAACTTCGTATCTGCACAAAGATATATGTGGTAAACCGCCATGTTATAAGGTATCGTTTACTCCACGCAAGTAAAGATCCGACTCTAATGTTTGGCTTTAACACCTTGGCAACTTAACTTATTGCACCAAATCCATGTTCTGTTAATGCTTGAATAAATACGTACCAACTCACAATACATGAATTATGATTAGAAAGCGGTTTCAGGAACAGAAACCACTTTTGTCTCAATTTAATTTAAATTAATCCGATCTTTTTTCACGGTTCTTTAAGCAAGACTTTTTGGAAGCAAAAACTCACCCTTGTTCTTGTAAATTGGTATATCTCAACACTATAATTACACTCAATTAGCACATACATCAACAAAACATTATTCCTTTTCCTTGAATGTTTTGTTCAAAATGGGGGAACGTTGTAGGGTGGGCTTGGAGAAATGGGGGTTGGGGCTGCTTTTGTAATTATCTGTGCTTATATACTTACTCCCGTTGTAACTCATCGTCGTTCTTGGTTGTTAAGTGATAAACATGAAAGATGAATTCAGTGTTGATTCGTTCATACTCCAATCGATATTCAATTATAATAGTGACAGTATGACAATTAAGTGAAGATAGGCTTGCAATAATGTCCGGTAAATAACAACTTTCTGGTTGAATTAAATTGTCGAGATGATTTGAAAACACCTTCAAATCAATTAATTCAACGAAAAGATCATAATTAAAAACGGCGGCGGTAAATACCCTTTACCTGGTGTGAAACGAATACAATGTAAAAACAAACTACATTGTCTTACAAAACATTCTAAAATGTTTGACGAAAACTAAACGTTTGTAACACATAGCTTAGAACAAAATGTATTCTTCGCCTTTCTCTAAAATATGGTATTATCGTTAAAGAAATACGCCACAATTTATTTCAACTTAACAACTGTAAATAAGAGTAATTATGTCTATGAAAACTGAAATACCGTAGAGACCGTCATCAAACTAGTAATAGTGAAGTCCAGAGAAACAAAATGATTTAACATATCTCACAAAAATGTAATGAAATTGGTGTATCTTTGTTGTATTTTATCCCGTGCGAAAATCCAAAACTGTTCCACTTTTAAAATTTCATGTTAACAATTGTCTGCAAAAATCCATTATATCTATCCACACATTGCTTATTCAGATATATGTTTCGGTCGACTACAGTGCAGTGGAATATATGTATTTTAATCCCATATGATATGACAGAATACTACACTCCAGTTTTCAGTCCTATATCTTCTGTCAAACCGAAGACGTACTTTCCTTTAAAGTGTCATCCCCAAGAGTGCATTTAGAATTCCTCTGCTTCTATGCTCCCTCGTATTTTTTATCAAGAAAAGATCATCACGACAAAATCAGGCAGCAAGTATACGTGAATAACATGATCAGCGTATTCGTGAGAGTGTTTATTTCGTGGGTTTTTTATTCAATGCTAAATTCATTTTCTGAAAATTAAATATGTTTTTATTATGTGTGGCTTTTGGGGAAGATAGCTTTACATATTCAACCTTCTATAAATGACTTAATAGATGGATATAATGATCGATGGAAGTCATCAAGCTTGTATAAGTGATGGTGTGAATTGAAGAACATGATTAATTTGATCCATAAGCATCACCAACACGATGATCTTAGTAAATGATTTCTCCCTGTGTGGTTATGTTTCCTGTATGTTACTGAGTAAAAAGGCCACTGTTTATTATGAAGTTAGTAAACAAATGCCGCGAAAGACGTGTGATTGATTGTTGACTGTTGACTGGCGTAGCCAGGATTTTTATATTGGGAGGGGGAATTAAATTGAATTGATACGATATTTAGTAGCGTAGTTGAGGTGACACCGAAGGTGTGACTTCGAGCGTAAAGCGCTCATCTTGTCGGCGTGAGGTCCAGGGCCTCACTTAAGGGCCCCTGGGGGGTCCAGGGGCGAAGCCCCGGTAGGGTCCAGGGGGCTCTCGCAAAATTGACATTCAAGGGCAAAATAGTATGTCACAACGCATAGTAAGGTGTATTATATAAGTCAAAATTTATGTCAAAGAGAGCTATAATACACCATATACAAAATAAACCCGCAAAGCGCTCGACTTGTCGGCGTGGGATCCCGAGGCCCAATTAAGGGCCCCTGGTGGGGTCCAGGGGCGAAGACCCGGTAAGGGTCATGTGGGCGAAGCCCCCGGAAGCTCTCGAAAAATTGACATTTCAAGGAAAAAAACATATGTCACAACGCAGAGTAATATACAATTCAAACTTCATGTCAAAGACAGCTATATATAAAATATACAAAACACAAAATCATGAAAGCGGATAATGTGAAAATATAAAGTTTTATTGTTTACGTTTGTACATGGTTAGGTTTATCGTCACTCTTTGAAAAATATGGGTTGTCTAAAAGAAAGATTTTCAATAATTTTCTACAAACTTGTGTAAATGTTGTCAAACTTTTAAAACGAGCCTGTTCTGTATCACGTGTACTCCGACACCCACCTCCTCCCTTTCTCTCTCCCTCTCTCTCTCTCTCCTCCCCCTCTCTCTCTTTCTTTCTCTCTTTCTTTATTATTGGGGGGTCGCTCCCTCGTCCCCCCCCTTCTTCTGGTTACGCCACTGGTTATTACAGTAGTAAGCCAATCGATTGGCGGACTGATGGACTTCAGTGTGTAGGCAATGAAAAATAAATATGTTGTGTATAGCAAACGGATAGATTCATAAAACAAACAAAGCAATCGAATACGAAAGTAGAAAAAGACTATTAAATAATACTGTGGCTTTTGAGGGTTTCACTTGTGGAGTTGTAATTTCATGTTTACTTATGCACCAATATCAATGTGGAAAACATTGTTATCTTGTTTGGAAACTTAAAGATATACCTACCAAAATAATCTTACAATAGCCGTAAGGACATACATTCACTCATAAGTGTATAGCGAAAACTAAAATATGCTTTCAACTGTATAAGGAACTCTCCATTTTCAAGTAATTTGTTCAATGTGTTTCCCGTGTGTATTAGTGTATTATCTAGTACTTCCTTTATACTGTATTTGCTTTTTTTGATTTACATTAAGGTATACATTATTTGTTAACATTACACATAATTTAAAATGGAACCGGTATACCAGATATTACAAAAATGGGAATAAATCCCAGCAATGAAGTCTGTCAGCAAATTCACTCTTTTACAGGAGCAATTATCCCTCGGCTAACCAATGTTTGTATATAGCACCTCCCTTATTTATACCGAACTCTAGACGTAATTTATGTTATTGCTCCATGTGTTCAATCTATTTCTCAGGAACCAAAAGTAAAAATATATATAAACTTAATATGATAAAATAGATAATATGTTACAGTTGGGAAAACTTCGCGTAATACATATTCAAAAATAAAAACAATGGAAACCAGAAACTACCATACAATCTGTGCAGCCGAAATGGCTGCGGCACGCGCTATGCGTGTACCTTTTTTTGTCCCTCTGGCTGTAAATCTAATTTTGTTATTTCACATATCAATCATAAAAAAGATTTAAACTAAGTGGAACGATGCCGCACAATTTACATTACTGTGCATCGTTGTATAAAACAACAATAACAACGAGAAGTGCGATGCACTATATTATACCCGTTCTTTAGTAATTTGATATGGATTGTTGCAGGACACTCATTAGCCTGAATTATTCATCCATTCAGGGAACCAGTCAGGTTGAAATAAACAGTTTATTGCAAGTCGTTTAACATATTAAGTCAAGTAAATGCCAACCGACAGATATATGTTGTTGATTTTAAATCGTAATTTTAAAGGCCATATATCGTAATTAAAATGTACAATTTATTCCAAAGCGATACTGATTGGCCTATCAATGTAAGTGTACACTGTACCATTGTATTTCGACCAATCAAAACACAGAAATTGAATTTGATTTACCTCGCACGTTAGAGATGACAACTAGCCTTTAATTCTATAGAATGAACACGTTCACATATTATGGAGGATGTTATTAGATTACAATGTCTGATTGTAGTGGTACCGAACATATCTACCTTTCTCGTGTTAATAAGCGCATAGTGCAACAATGATTATACAGCTACATAGGCAGCCTATTGGGAGGCAGAAGACACAGGGTGCAAGGTAGTGGGCTTGGACGCCCAGACAGAATAAATCAAGAAACATTCTGCGATAAAAGTCCAACAATTCATGTTAAAAGTTCTTTATAAGATTGCCAAATTGTATAATTTTAGTTAAAGGATTAGTTCAGTGGTCAAGCAAGTGTATTTTATATAATAGAGGACTTAAAAAAAAGATGTTTGAAGAAACACGCAAAAATCTTTTCCGTTAAGGAGATTCAAGTTTAGTGTTCTCATTTCAGGTAATTGTGCGTTGATCAGGTAATTCCTTGCTGTACACCCCCTAACAAAGTTGCTTCGCGACGCCCCTAATGGGAAGTGAAACACTTTATTACATTTTGTGAAAGTAATATCATTCGAATTTGACAGATTAATGTAAAAACCCATAATAAAGTTACTACGACATATACACATGCTTGATGTAATGTGCATATATTTACTAAAACTTCAAATGATAAATCATATTATTCGTGGTAAATATTGAAGCAATTCTCGCAATAACGCCTAATATACTACATCGGAAGGCGCAACAACAGTCGATCATTAAAGATCATTAACGAAGTAATGGGCATTTACAAGAGCCATGAATATCACATTGCATTTATTTTCAACGAACATGCAGATATTTTTTAAATATTCTATATATATGTATATATATATTTTTTTAAATATTTGTATCATTATTTTTTTTTTTTTTTTCTTTTTATTTTTATTTTTCATTTTTTATTTATTATTTTATTATTAAAGTGTGAACTTTTATTGGCTTTATATCTTCCATCACTTTATTTCAGCGTTGTTTTGGTACAATCTACTTTGAAATGATTCTTTTGGAACACCCACAACGAGTTCAGTGACATTTGGAATGTTGTAATACAATAGCATATACATTAGCTTTTCGAAGTACTTCGGGGTAACTTCAGAAACGTTTAAGAATAGAATTTTGAAGAATAGCTATCTAAAAGTCCGTATATCAGTATGCACTATGTGATTTACAAATATCCTTCAATGTGCAACCATTATTAGCTCAATATTAGTTACTGCACAAACGTAAACAAATAACGGGTGCCACATTGAGTATAACTAGGATATACTTGATTTAAATTCCCATTACTTAGTATCTAGATCATCTAAAAAAGTTTTAACTGGCATTGGCATATACAATAAAAAAAGATGCATACAATTTTTACAATTAAACAGCTTTAAACAATTATATACATTTTTCTCTGATTCAGTTGTAAAAACATGCAAATCGCAAACCAAGGATAGAAGTATGAATACACATTCTTGCTTAAACATCTTCATTAACAATGGTTACATCAATCTTAACATGTGAGATGATTAATCTGTGGGTCAGAAATTACAATCATACTACTTACAAACACAAGTGCATAATTAGTGTCTAAAAATTAGTGTTTCATATAAACAAATTACGATGGTATATACTACATTCAAAAGTGTCATATATCACACCACTGCCAAATGCGAATAATTTCAGGAAGACATGTGTAAAAATCTTGCTAGACACATTTTAAATTCCCTTGTCATAAATAATTCTTAAAGCCATGCCACTGGGAGTTCCACGCCTACGATTTCAGAGGCATTTTTATTTTTGAATATTCTTGAAACTTGCATCAACGTGAAGAGCGAAAACGTTATGATAAGTATCATACTCTATATTGTAGGTCTTAAGAGAGGATTTCTTGCTAATCTGCATTTACACAAGGTGCTACGTACCATATCAAGAAAGCGCCCCTTGAAACACGGACGGGATTAAAATGCCAGTGTCATTTCTATCCCGTTTCAAGGACAAACTCTCAACCCTGGATACCTGCTTTTAACCCTGGATGCCCGGGAGAATTTAAAAATCTTGCCGATACATCAGTGTAACTTCCTCCCCAAACTTCACCTATTTTGCTCGCACGTGAGCCATCGCACTGTTTCACTTTGATCACCGTACAAGTATGACACACCACACCAAAATTCAACCCGGAGAGTAAATCGGTGCTAGAATTTCCTCACTGATATTAATAGTGGTATAAATATACAACACAGCATAAGCTTTCGATAAACAAGTTCTGCGGTTTTGTCATTTCTGTTGTTTTGATTATCAGAGGCTCAACGTGGGCTTAACGCTGGTATTACAGTACTGATGTACAGTATGGTACTATCCGTCAATGGTGTTCTAAGGATCATACCATTGGACAATAGTTTAATACGTGATATCCAGTCCCATAAACTAATGTTTTCTTAAATATGAGTTTTATTATATTTGTATTATTTACGGCAATAAAAAGAAATATTATGTTCAAGTTTCGTTGCATAAAAAGATTTGAGCGGCGATATTTTTTAAACGGTGTGATTTGAGCGACGATATTTTTTAAACGGTGTAATATGAGCAGACGTTTTTTTTTCAAAACCAGTACGATTTGAGAACGAAATTTTATTTTCAAATCCCATTGACTTTGCACAGGAAGCAAAATTTGAGCGAAGATATTTTGAAAACGTGAATAATTTGAGAAGACGTTTTTTTTCTGACACTCCTCATTTGAGAAACAATTTTTCAGAAACACTCATTTGAGAAACAATTTTTCTGAAACACTGTCTTTTGAGGCACTTTTTTGCTGAGCTGTTTTTCATTTGAGAGGACAAAGCTGGCGTCTAACGGGGAATGCTAAGACAAAACTGCACTTTAATGCGAAATACGGGCGTCTACGGGAGATTAATTGTGGGAATAATTGGACAAAGCTACGTTTTTAACGGGACAAAATGGCGTAACGAGAGAATGACAGGACAGAATTGCGCTTATACGCAAAAAAAGGGGATGGAACTTGATTCCAAACCACGCCCGTAAACTTTTTTCCTCGAACATTACATATTCCGATGAAGAAGAAGAAGCAAGAGGAGGAGGAGGAGGATGAGGAGCAAAAGGAGGGGGAGGAAAAGAAGAAAAAGAAGAAGAAGAAGAAGATGGAGCAAGGGGAGGAGGCAGAGCAAGAGGAGGAGCAAGAGGAGGAGCAAGAAGAAGAAGCAAGAGGAGGAGCAAGAGGAGGAGGAGCAAGAGGAGAATGAGGAGCAAGAGGAGGAGCAAGAAAAAGGAGGAGGAGCAAGAGGAGGAGAAGAAGCAGGGCGTCAAATTTGAGAAGGAATTTTTCGTTTTGATGTGTACTTTAGTTTTTTTAAATTCCTTGAGCGCTCTTTTTCTTAACTATCCACTTTTGAGAGGATAATTTGAAGAAAAAAAGTGGTAAAAAACTATGCTATTTGCCATAACAGAATTATGTCATTTTGAATCCATCCGATTGGTCACTTAATAGTGGTGTGATGACCTTATATGGCAACAGTATTGAATGTCATTCAAGACTGAACATTTAAAAGCGGGCCGAAGTTTTTGTTGTATCATTCATATTATTCGTCCGCTACACTTACAACCTCAAGGTGTTATTATGTATTAAGTTATAACGTATTGACATTTCGTGTTATACTTACTGCGGTGTAATACTACATTGTGTGCATACTGCGTGCTTTGATTACCATGACTCACTATAAGGAGAGAGGCCAATCGTCGTCGTTTAGGAGAACAGCAGGTGTGGTGGAATATGAGCCGGATCCTAAAGTACGAGGCTGCGTCATTCATTAGTGTCTTGCTCAAATAAATCTGCCACTGTAATTACTTTGGGATTTGAATATGGTAAGTGTGTTTCAGGTTGTTTTTTTTAAGTTGGTGGTTGGCAATAACATGTGAATTGATAGATTGGTATATGAATTGCTTCAAATTATCTCAGGATGATGGTATAGAATGTACACGCCAACAGTCACAAGGGAAAAACACACCTTGCTTACCCTTGATACGCTAGAGTTGCCTGATGTTAGACGGGGGTAGCGACTGTATTTTTGTCAACCTCGCATAGGGCAATATAACTCGGGAAAAATCGGATTTAAGTAGTGCTTTGGCACGGCGCAAGCTTTGTCGATGTTCCGTTGTCATAACGGTTATCTCCGGACAGTCCTAGACTAGTCAATGTTCACATACAACATGATACACATCTACATTTCATAACGCCATAGATACTTTTGTCCTATTCTCAAGGCAATGACGTCATTATCGCGTGTACGCAATGAATTCCCTCGCTTTTTAACCCATTTCCCTCGTTTTTTACTACTTTTTTCTTCAAATTATTCTCTCAAAAGTGGATGGTTGAGAAGAAAGAGCGCTTAAGGAATTTCAAAAACTGAAGTACACATAAAAACGAAATATTCCTTCTCAAATTTGACGCCCTGCTTCTTCTTCTTCTCCTCCTCTTGCTCCTCCTCCTTCTTCTTGCTACTCCTCTTGCTCCTCATCCTCCTATTGCTCCTCCTCCTCCTCTTGCTCCTTCTTCTTCTTCTTCACCGGAATTTAAAAAAGTGCATGCTCAAATATAATGTTCGAGGAAAAAAGTTCAGGGGGCGTGGTTTGGAATCAAGTTCCACCCCTTTTTTGCGTTAAAGCGCAATTCTGTCCTGTCATTCTCCCGTTGCGCCATTTTTTCCCGTTAAAAACGTAGCTTTGTCCAATTATTCCCACGATTAATCTTCTGTAGACCCCCGTATTTCGCATTAAAGTGCAGTTCTGTCCTGGCATTCCCCATTAAACGCCAGCTTTGTCCTCTCAATTGAAAAACAGCTCAGCAAAAAACTGCCTCGAAAGACAGTCTTTCAGAAAAATTGTTTCTCAAATGAGTGTTTCTAAAAAATTGTTTCTTAAATGAGGAGTGTCAGAAAAAAACGTCTTCTCAAATTATTCACGTTTTCAAAATATCTTCGCTCAAATTTTGCTCCCTGTGCAAAGTCAATGGGATTTGAAAATAAAATTTCGTTCTCAAATCGTACTGCTTTAAAAAAAAACGTCTGCTCATATCACACCGTTTAAAAAATATCGTCGCTCAAATCACACCGTTTAAAAAATAGCGCCGCTCAAATCTTATCTATTTTCAAAAACATGGTCTTAAACATGACAAGTTTCCGGTTTTTCGATTGTCAAGTACAATGTCTTCTAAAATGACGTGACTCGGTAAATTGTGACGATATTATCCCGATATTACCGATAATAGTGACATGGCGATTTATCTATATCATTTTTACAGTTTAAACTCTTTGACAAATCCAAGCTTCTAATATACAGATTATCAGGGTGTATTGTTTTGAAATGGGCGACAATGAGTACCATGGTACCCCCACCTGACACACCCAGTCAGGAAAAGCTATACACCTCGTTAAAAGGATTCTGCAAAACAATCAAGACTATTTTGTGACGGAAATCCGATGACCCAGAGGAAAAAATCTTAGGGGCTGCTATACAGATAGTGACCAATCCAAAGTTAGCATTAAGTATATACAAATGAATACAAATCTCAGAGGCCGCTATACAGGTAGTGACCAATCAGAAGCTCCGTTGTGGAGACTATTTTGTGACATCAATCCGATGACCCAGAGGAAAAGCTCAGAGGCCGCTATACAGGTAGTGATTGGGAAAACCTCAGGAGTTGCTATACAGGTAGTGGCCAATCAGAAGCTCCGTCCGTCGTCGAGACTATCTTGTGATGGCATTCCAATGATCCCGATGAAAAATTCCCAGGGAGAGAAAAGCTCAGGGGCCGCTATACAGGTAGTGACCGATCCGAAGTTAGCATTAAGTATCTGCAAATGAATAAGAATCTCAGAGGCTAATATACAGACCCCAACCAATCCGATGACCAAGAGGAAAAAGCTCATACTGTCTGGGTCTGTATAGTGTCCTCTTACAACTCATTTTATTTAGGTAAAATCTCCCCTCTTGTTAGTATTACGTACATTGCGTGAATCCAGTTAATGTGGGGATGAAGTCTTATTGCTTGAATTTTGTTCTGAACGCTGAATGCACAAAACCAGAAAACTGTGAAAGAAACCCTAGATGGAGTAGGGACGGATTCTGTAATGCTTTGAATATATTGAAAAACACTCAAATCCAAAATAAGGTCAAAATGCAAATACAAAATTGAATACACATACCTTCAGGAGACTTTAAGTTCAAACATATCAACAAACTCGCAATAAAATATTTGCATGTTGCATCTCATGTGACCTTCAGACGTTAAAAATCATTATCTACACTGCCGACGATTTTAGAAGCATTTTTATTTTTGAATGTTCC
Organism: Chiridota heheva; assembly: GCA_020152595.1. NCBI lineage: Eukaryota > Metazoa > Echinodermata > Holothuroidea > Apodida > Chiridotidae > Chiridota > Chiridota heheva. The sequence goes on along the minus strand of JAIGNY010000573.1, from coordinate 167,819 downwards.
TAAAATTTGCATCAAGTGGATGTTATACGTGAAGAGCGAAAACGTTATGATGATAAAGTATCATATTATATAATGTAGGTCTTAAGAGAGGATTCCTTGCTAATCTGCAATTACACAAGGGTGATATAAACTTTGAATATATTAACAATCGCTCAGTTAAGGTCAAAATGCAATACAAAATTGAAGAAACACGCACAAATCTTATTCCGATAAGGAGATTTAGGTTTAATGTTCTCATTTGTGTAGAAACGATTAAATGACTGGTTGCAACATCACATTCTCGTATTCCTCATGTGCTTCATGTTTTATATTTTCTTGCTTAAAAGTCAATAAACAAACCTATGTTAGGAAAATAATCAAACATAATATAGTAAGAAAAATATCATTTACAACCTGAAGAAAATTAGTAGATTCTAATTAGTAGAATAATATATCAAACTAGTTTCTTCGTCATTTTGTTGCTTTTATAGTCCTCTTTAATATAAGATAAACTTGCTTGATCACTGAATTAATCCTTTAATATTTTATGTTGTGTACTCTATTGTTCATGGGGGCATATGACAGATTGAAACTCGCCGGAATTCTTTACTTGTGACCGAACTGTGGGTCAAAATATCTAGCATACTAAACCGAAAACGATTGTAGGTAATCGGATATATTCTAGTAAAGTTCTTGGAATTCTTTTGGTCATGATAGATAAAACCATACAGATGTCAATCAAAGTCAACATATATCATATTCTTTACACAAGTTCGGGTGAAACACGTAGGTCTTGCATCATAGAGGGAACAACAACGAACAAAACTGTCAAGAAACCATATTGACATCTTGTTCCGTTTCAGGAATATTGGATTGTAATTTTGCGACACAATTGTTTAAAAATAACTAGTGTAGAAAGTTTACTATCAGACCAAATGCAATGCATAATGTAAATTTATGCATCTTTTAATAACTGATTTTCTTTTGACTTTCTTCCGGTGGTAAATTATAGCTACTACATGTGATCTGCTCGTTAAAGTTTTTTATACTTCCGGCATGTCCGATAATATCTAATGGTTGTAAGCCACGCAATTATCTGTAAAAATGCAATTGACCTAAAATGAATTTGCTTAACAACTGAGTGAACCTTTATCCACAATTTGCTTCGGACACTCAATGGTCAGTAAAGAAAGTCTAATGAATTGATTTTGAAGAGTCAGATTTCATAGCTTCTTTTCTTCCTTCATTTTTTGTAAAATGTCCTTTCACACTAATTACATCTTCTACCTGTGATTCTTCCACTCCATTTTCGTGAAATTTACTTCAATTATTGGGAAATAATGTTAAATTTTACGACCTCCCCCCCTTCCCCTTCTTTACAAATAGTTTTGGACCGTGATAAGAAACTTATACACTTTTGTACTGAAATTTCTTCAGACAAATGATAAAATCTTTCCCCTCCCCATGTCAAATAGTTTCATACCCCGCTGACTCCATGGCTAACAGCAGCCTGTTACTTTTCAATTATTGTAACTGTGATAGTCTGTCAATAAAAATTAGCGTTGTTAAGCTAATATGCATGTGTTGTGATATATGTAACTCCCAAGTCATTGCTATATTTTTGTAATGAAAAGGTAACAAAATTCAGATTGTTAACAAAAATCAAGAGAAAATACAGGCTAACACCAAATTTGTTATAACTAACAAGTCTTTTCATGCCATTGGTAATTTTTTGGAGAAAAAAACATTTCAGGTAATTTTGCCTTGATAAGGTAAATCCTTGCTCCATACCAACTAACAAAATTGTTTCGCGACGCCCCTGAGTGGAAGTAAAACACTTTTATTACTTTTTGTGAAAGTAATATTTCATTTGAATTTGACAGAATGATGTAAAAACCCATAATAAAGTTACCAAGACATACACATGCTTGATGTAATGTGCATATATTTACTGAAACTTCAAATGATAAATTATGTTATGCGTGGAAAATAATGAAGCAATTCTCGCAATAACGGCTAATATACTACATCGGAAAGCCAAACAACAGTCGATCATTAAAGATCATTAACGAAGTAATGGGTATTTACGGGAGCCACGTATATCACATTGCATTTATTTTCGGCGAACATGCTATTAAAGTGTGAACTTTTTTTGGCTTTATGTCTGCCATCACTTTATTTCAGCGTTGTTTTGGTACAATCTAAGTTGAGATGATTCTTATAAAACTCCTACAACAATGTCAGTAACATTTAGAATGCTTAAATACACTAATAGCATATACATTAGCTACACCTCTGGGTATACAAGTACCTCGGGGTAACTTCAGGGTAACTACAGAAACGTTTTAAAGAATAGCTATTTGAAAGTCTGTATATCAGTATGCACTATGTGAATTACAAATATCCTTCAATATGCAATCATTGATAGCTTAATGGTAGTTCCTACATCTTCAGTAAACGAATAATGGGTGCCACATTGAGTATAACTAGGTTATACTTAATTTAAATTCCCATTACTTGTGCTATTGGTATATATAATATTTAGAAAAGTATTAAGTGGTAATAATCAATAAAAGAAAATGCATAGCATATTACATAACTTTAAACAATTATATACGCTTTTCTCTGATTCAGTTGTAAAAAAAATGCAAATCGCAACCAGGGATAGAAGTATGAATACACATTCTTGCTTAAACATCTTTATTAACAATTAAAGTTCCATCAATCTTCAGATATGGAATGATTAATCTGTGCGTTAAAAATTACAATCATACTACTTACAAACACAAGTGCATAATTAGTGCTTACAAAATTAGTGTTTCATATAAACAAATTACGATGGTATATAGTACATTCCGAAAAGTGTCATATTCCACAACACTGCCAAATGCGAATAAATTCAGAAAAACATGTAAAAAAATCTTGCTAGACACATTTCAAATTCCCTTGTCATAAATCATTCTTAAAGCCATATCAATGGGAGTTCCACGCCCACGATTTTAGAAGCATTTTTATTTTTAAACATTTTTGAAACTTGCATCAACGTGAAGAGCGAAAACGTTATGATAAGTATCATACTCTATATTGTAGGTCTTAAAAGAGGATTTCTTGCTAATCTGCAATTACATAAGGTGATACGTACTTTGATTATATTAAAAAATGCTCAGATGCAAAATAAGATAAAAAAACAAATACAAAATTAAATACATATACCTTCAGAAGTTTTCATGTTTCAAACATATCTATAAAATTGGAATAAAACATTTGCATGTTGCGTCTCATGTGACCTTGAGACGTTGAAAAATATTATCAACACTGCCAAATGTTTTCTCATATAAGATAAACGAAGGCAAATTGCAAAAAATTATCCAAACTGTTTCAACAATCAGATGGTGGGAAAGATAAATAGGTATTGTGATAGAAGTTATCATTTAAAGGGTTTGTATGATTTCCTCAACAAAAATTATCGTTCTTTTGATCTCTTTTACCTGACGTTGTGCATGTGAAGAAGATGCTTAATAAACAGACACGAGTGTGCAAGCAATTACTCTTTTTCTTGCCTAGATGTACATACCGGTATTTTTGCAAAATTCTTATAAAATTGCAACATTGTAAAATTTGGTCTAAGAAGTCAAATATGCAGGAAGTCAAATTTAAATGACAATGCTGTTATTCACAGCAACACTATATATATATTCAATAAATGTCTTCAGTCCACATAAACCCAAACAATACACGTACGGACTTGTTAAAAAAACAATACCCATACGGAATTGTTATAAAAACAATACACAAACGAAATTGTTATAAAAACAATACACAAGCAGAATTGTTAGAAAAACATACACAAACGGAATTGTTAGAAAAACAATACTCATACGGAATTGTTAGAAAAACAATACACAAACGGAATTGTTAGAAAAACAATACACAAACGGAATTGTTAGAAAACTAATACACAAACGGAATTGTTAGAAAAACAATACACAAACGGAATTGTTAGAAAAACAATACCCATACGAAATTGTTAGAAAAACAATACACAACCGGAATTGTTAAAAAAAAAACAATACACAAACGAAATTGTTAGAAAAACAATACCCATACGAAATTGTTAGAAAAACAATACACAAACGGAATTGTTAGAAAAACAATACATAAACGGAATTTTTAGAAAAACAATACCCATACGGAATTGTTAGAAAAACAATACACAAACGGAATTGTTAGAAAAACAAAACACAAACGGAATTGTTAGAAAAACAATACACAACCGGAATTGTTAGAAAAACAATACCCATACGGAATTGTTAGAAAAACAATATACAAACGGAATTGTTAGAAAAACAATACACAAACGGAATTGTTAGAAAAAGTACCTAAAATCGCAAAAGGAAGTACTCTAACCATTTTAAAATTCAAAATGAGAAAAAAAGGAATTAAAATGTTGCAGCAGTATCAACACTTCCTTTTTAGATCAAATCTTATACAAATCTTTCTTCAACTCTATGCCCATTAAGATTTAGATAAAGAATCAGTTACTGATAAAAGACTGAGTTTCTTTTTCCTCCTTTGGCTAAGATGAGGTGACTTATACGTGTAATTATTATGCCTATTATGCCTATTATGCAAGAAAGATTTTGGGTTATATACTTGGAATTTTGTTTATTGGTTTTGAGCCTTGAACATTGAGTCTTTCAATTACTCGGTCAATATGAATTAATGTACTGAGACTTTGCAAAAGGAAATACTGTAAACATTTCAAACTGTGACAATGAAATAAAGATTGAAGGTGTTGTAACTGTTTCAATATTTCAGTATGGTTCGGTTAAAAAGAATGCATGCGTGATAAGTCCTTCACAAATCTTTTTTCAAGTTTATGCACAGCAAACTTTAGGTAAAAAATCAGTACTGAAACAGCTATAGATAAAATCTCGACTCCAATAGAAATAGTTTACCGTCAGTAATAAATCCGATACATAATAGTAGCGTGGTTGGTTGTTTGCCGGTGATTGTTTTGATATTTCGACCAATCAGAAATGTAGGATTGCAGTGTGTTTTCACTTAAATGTTTTTGTATCTGTGAACAACATAAGATGCCAAATATATGTAATTGAGGTGAACGACCTAATATGCCTGATACATGTAATTGAGGTGAACAACATAAAATGCCTGACATATGTAATTGAGATGAACAACATAAGATGCCTGACATATGTAATTGAGGTGAACAACATAAGATGCCTGGTATATGTAATTGAGGTGAACAACATAAGATGCCTGACATATGTAATTGAGGTGAACAACATAAAATGCCTGACATATGTAATTAAGGTGAACAACATAAGATGCCTGACAAATGTAATTGAGGTGAACAGCATAGAATGCCTGACATATGTAATTGAGGTGAACAACATAAAATGACTGACATATGTAATTGAGGTGAACAACATAAGATGCCTGACATATGTAATTGAGGTGAACAACATAAGATGCCTGATATATGTAATTGAGGTGAGCAACATAAGATGCCTGACATATGTAATTGAGGTGAACAACGTAAGATGCCTGGTATATGTAATTGAGGAGTAAGTTTAGTGGTCAAGGACTTTAAAGGAAACAAAACGATGAAGACACTACTTCAATGTCTTATTCCGCTAAGTAGATATTCAAGTTTGTGTAGAAATGACTGGTGTGGAAAAATCAACTGAAGAAGAGGCGTGACGTCATCATCACTTCCTCAACAGTTGTTTGTTAATGTATATTGAAGAAAATATATATATATAAAAGAAAATATTTAAAGAATTTAATTAAACCTTTTTACCAATTAAATTTGTTTCTTCAAATTTTGTTGTAAATTGTAAATACCTAACTAGATTCCGTTTTGTTACTTTCCTGACATCTCCAACATTATGGTTTTTAGGTCACAAAAAAAGGATGAACTTAAAAAGATTCAAACTTCACATGAATTAATTTGCCCCAAAAAAAACATACATATTATGAGGAATCCAAAATAGGAAATAGAACTGCTTATATTGCAGCCTTCTACTTAATGCCTTAATGCATTTGGTGTATTGTTTAAAGCAACTACGTTTCATTCCTGTTTCGGTATAATCTGGTTGCACCGGATAGATTTTGTGATTTTTGAAGTATTTCTTTGCTACATCGATTTTGTCTTAGGTTTCATTCGAAACCAAACTTTTTTGATTCACGCTTTAAGGCACGTAATCTTTAAAATGTAAAATTATATTTTAATGGAAATGCTTGATATGTATTTTGAAGAAAGACACCTTTATTCGCAGGGGATAAACTGATTAACTGAATCGGCTAAAATATACCGACTATGTTGGCTATCAAAACCATGGAATAATCAAAGACACGATGACAGTAAGTATATGACTGCAGCAACTGATAGACTATCGCCCACACTATGTAACATTTTAGAATTGCCAATCAGAAAATGGCAAAGATTTCTTAGTTTAAAAGTATACAGTTATCAGATGTTAAATGAACTTTGTGAGTTGAAAAAGTCGGTTTGAAATTACATTTGTTTCATATAATTTATTGATTATTTCGGAGCACGGACTGCAACTCAAATTCTCTGCAAATAAATTCTCCCATTTCTACATTTCAGAAATATTCAAATAACAAAACTTGTTTGTATAGTTTTTAGTGATTTCGGGCAATATAATGAAAATAAATAGACTAGCATTTAGAAAATGTATTGGGGGTTTTAAGCTTAGCTTTGTGGCATAGGAAGGGCTGGTGGGATTTCAAACATGACGTGTAATTTCGATGTTTATTCTCGATCGATTTGTGAAAACGTGTTCAATACCCCTTAATATAAATTTCACACTTTAACATAGCCTCCCACTAAAAAGTAGGCCCATAGACTGCGTGTTGTTAATAAATCCCTTAAGGGCAAATAGGTCAATAATGTTGCAAAGCGGAAAGTACTAGGAATGACAATACTACGGGATAGGACAAGTTAAGTTTAAATAAGATTTGTTTTGTTGGGCGGAAGATTGAGAAGTTGGGCATTCGTGTAGAAGTTAGTTTGGTGCTATAATAAATTGACTTAAAAGTCTTTTCAGATAATTTCAATAATTAAACAAAATGTTATACTCAGAATGATAATGTCAATTCAAATCACATGCTATGCAGATGAGCGGATGGAAGAATAAAAAACTGAGTAATTATGACGTCTCCCTCTAACCCTAGAAACTATAGTAGCTTCAAAAATGTACAAATAAAGCATTCATAATATGATTGCTAAACATGGCTTCCAATACGTGTTTCATGAAATGAGCTGTATAAAGATGGGCTACTCTGTTTAAAGATAAGAAATCATTCATCAATAAACAATATATATATATATATATATATATATATATATATATATTTATATATATATATATATATATATATATATATATATATATATATATATATATATATATATATATATATATATATATATATATATATATATATATATATATATATATATATATATATATATATATATATATATATATATATATATATATATATATATATATATATATATGTATATATATATATATGTATATATATATATATATATATATATAAAAACTTTGCTCATTATGTGTAATGATTTCATAATGAAAAAGAGAACAGCTATACATATTGTAGATTAATATCGTTCAAAATATGATCTCAATGCGTATAATTCAACCATACTTTTTCTTTACTTACCTTGGATGAACGACTGTGGAAATCGTATATCTTGATACCGATGATAAATTGTATGATTTCAAGGTGCTGAATTAGTACAATCTTAGTTTGAGATAGAGTATGAAATAGTATTATACAATACACATCCATCCAAATTATTCAATACATTTTGATAGCAAAACAGATTATAAATGGCATAACCAAATGTTTGACTGTTTATCACATTTCTGCTTAACTACAATATCTTAAGCATGAACAACAGTGCCATATTTAGCAAGCTGTTGCGTATATAAGTATATACATCTTCAGTAATACCCGAGATTCTGTGTCAATGTCGATAGCTTCTATGCAATAAATCTCCTTAGTGATTTGTTGTGGTTTTTTTTTTTTTTTGAACAAGCAAATAACCAAATGAACAAACAAACAAACAAAAAAGTATAAAACAGATGCAATTTTAAACCATGTTTCTAGGCAGTGGCGTAGCTAGGATTTTCATATTGGAGAGGGGTGGGGGGGGGGGGGTGGGGGTGGAATTGAATTGAAGCGACACAATATTTAGTGGTATAGTCGAGGTGACACCAAAGGTGTCACTTCGATCGCAAAGCGCTCGACTCGTCGGCGTGGGGTCCACGGGCCCTTACCCGAAGCCCCGTTCGGGGTCCTGCATGCAAAGCCCCGGAAGCGAAAAGCGCTTGACTTGTTGGCGTGGGATCCAGGGGCCTGCTAAAGGACCCTTGACGAAGCCCCGTAGGGGTCCAGGGGGCGAAGCCCCCCGGAAGCTTTCGCAAATTGACATTTCAAGGGCAAAAACGTATGTCACAACGCAGAGTAAAACAAGATGTATTATAGTCAAAATTCATGTCAAAGACAGCTATAATACACCATATTTATAACACAAAATCATGAAAATGCATAATTTTAAAAGTGTAATGTTTTATTGTATACGTTTGTACATGGTCAGGTTGATCGTCACTCTTTAAAAAATATGGGTTGTCTAAAAGAAAGGTTTTCAATGATTTATACAAACTGTGTAAATTTTGTCAAACTATTAAAATGAGCCTGTTCTGTATCACATGCACTATAACACCCACATCCCCCTCCCCCTCTCTCTTTTTGTGGTTTAGCTCATGTATTTAAATACAAAATCGCACTAATATTTAATATATTATTACCGAAGAACCTTTTTCTGAGAAAGTGCCCTTTTTAAATCTAGAAACATAATAAGCACCTGGAATGTCAAAGCTTGTTGAACCGACGGCACCAATCTGAACCAACGGATTAAAATCTGAATCGACGACCCCCCCTAATATATTAATATTGAGGTCCTCCTCCCCCTCCCCTTCCCCTCCCCCTCCTCTCTCTTTCCCTACCCCTCCCTCTCTGGCTACGCTACTGTTTCTGTTCCCATAAATAACTTTTCTTTTGAATTGGAATAATCAGAGGTAATCCCATAAGAGTAATTCGCGATACGTAAATCAAAACTTTGTTATTTACTTGATAAACTAATTTTAACATGAAAACAGTATTTCAAATTTAGGGATCCTGACTTTTGGAAATTTATTTTGAAATAACAGTGACATGCATATCTCTTTTATAATGTGCCTTATACGTAATTGAAATTATTTCAAAGATAAATAAGTACAGGTGCATGATTACATGCAGGAATTATAAATCTTTAGTATTTTATGAGTCATCACACAATAATTATATACCAAACAGTACGTTCTTACCTTAACAGCGAAGAATCTACAACAGTACAACTGCATTTGGCATGGATTACAGCACATCTGGCAATAAAATGCAACGAAGCTTTTCTGACATCATAGTTGTTTGAAATTGAGACACGATTCAGTGTGAGATATGAGCTTCTAACGTCAGTTTGAATGTTTGGAGTAACGGACACAAATATTTCATGACCAGCATATAACGATGAGTAATTGAGAGCACATTTTCCTGTTCCGGTTTGCAATTTTTTTCCTCGTTTGTATCTTACCTTCTAGGCGACAAAACTCAGTCACTTGAAATAAGGAAATGGCTAAATGAGCATAAGGAAAATTAGATTTCTGCATAAGTTATGGCATTAAGAACTTGTATCGTATTTTGTTGTGACATTGTTTGTAGACACTCTTTTCATATGCGTTGCAAGCAGTCTAATCTTTGGCTGATTTCTCAACTTTAAGCCTTTTCGACTATTTTGAGAAACAAATTTTTGTACTTATTTTCTAAGGGATGATTTTGAAGTCAAATTCTACATTATAATTTCATGTTGGTAATTACTATATCCAGATGCTAAAGACAATTGTCACAAATAAGGCAATTGCTTGTTGCTACAATTTCAAGTGGACAGTATAAAAAAATTGATACTATATTCAGTTGCAGTAGATAAGGAGGGACGTAACGGCAAACCCAGGGGGTAAAGAAAAATGCCGTCTGCCTTTAGTGTTCAGGTGTCCCTAACTCAGTGCCATGACAAGGAAGTTACATTTAATATCTGCTCCACTAATTAAATATAGCAAGCAAAGTGGTCATCATAATAAAATCTGAATTAGCCATGTCTTTTGTTTATTGATAATTTATTATTATTAAATCATATCTATATAGCACTTATTCTAATAGTAATCTCTAAGTGCATAAAAGTAATAAAAGTTATCAAAATTAATTAAGAATCATATAAGAAAGATATTTAAGGTATATCTAGCGAAGCTATGCTATATGGCATGCACATGTAGAGAAATCTACGGAATTCAACTGTAGGCTCGCGCGGTTGTCATCCGTCATTAAACAAGTGTACCATAGCTGACAGTCTTAGTTTGTATGCCTGGAATAGTTAGAAGTGATTTACTTTTAAACGTTTTGGTAGTCGTTCGTTTCGTAATGTCATCACGTTGTTACATAATGTAGTCGTTATAATATTGCATTCAGTACCATCCTGTCATAATGGTAATTGCGATAATCGATCTAAAGAAAGCAGCTTCATAATGACAATTATCGTTCCACGTCGTATGTAACAATTTGGAGGCCGTTCCGTATCGCACAAGAATAGCCTAAATCTTTCTAAATAATAGTAATGATAATAATGTATTTATATAGCGCAATATCACTAATGCATAATATATGCAATATATACTAAACAATTTTAAAAGATTATAAATCAGATACAGCAAAAATTATTTTTAAGAATGATAATAAAAATGTTAAGGAAATGAATATCAAATCTAAAATAACAATTAATCGTTGAAATTTTAAGAAATCAAATCCTTTCACTGTGTATAATTTTAGAATATGCTTTAATTGCAAATCCTTATTATTTGTCAGGTTTTATCCTTCAATCCATCCAATCAAATATGATATAATAAATCTATTCAAATGGTAGATTTCATTTCATTTCATTTATTCGTTTTTTCACAACATATTTACATATAATTACAGAAGAGTTTTATTTACAAATATATTATGAAATTTACGAAATATTTGTATACAGAAGAATATATATGGTTGTGAAAGGAAGTGTTGTATCAAAACTCTAATGAGCTTAACTGAGTACAACACTCCCAAATTACAAAACAAAAATGATAACAAATTGGTAGTACAAAAACACCCCCACCCCACACACCAATACATGCAATCGAAGCCGCATCTCCCCATTCCACCCCACCCGATCCCAGGTAAAGTAATGATGTACTGGAAGTAAGGATGTTAGTTTTTAACAGTAAAAGGGAATGAATAAAAACAAATCAATAGTTCATGATGCAATTATGTTTCATGGTTTTTCTATAACAGACCAGAGATTTGCAGCTTTGTATGTTAATTGAGAGGGAATTCCATGTATTAATTGCACGGTTGCACGAATTCAATCTTATAATGTTGGTGCAACAGGGAACACAATGGATGTTGTTTGATTGACGGGTATTGTAGTTGGGCGTGTCTTTGTTTGTCCTAAACATCTTTATAAAAGGTGGAAGATTATTGTTATTAGTCCGGTAAGCAATGGTGGCAAGATTAATGTTAATGAGATCTGGTAGTTTAAGGAGGTTAAGAGACAAAAATAAATTACTAGTACTGTCACGATAATAAGCATTGATGATATGTCGGATGGCCCGTTTTTGTAAGATCACTAATTTATTTAAAAATAATTTAGCAGCACTCGACCAAACACTGCAACAGTAAGATAAATGAGGTAAAATAAGTGTTTGATACAAGGACTTTAAAATTGTTCGTGGAATGAAATGTTTCAATTTTGACAAGATACCAACACCTCTCAAATCTTATTGGAAATTGAATGAATATGATCAGACCAAGAAAGATTTGAATAATTACAAACCCCTAGGAATTTTGTGGTATCTACTTTACTCATTTTAATGCTATTTAAGTGGATAGTGACATCCCAATTTTTACTAAGTAGTCCAAATACTGCATAATTACTGTTACTAATGTTAAGAGACAACTTGTTTGCAGAGAACCATTCATAAAATTGAGATGAATCAGAACAAACATTATTTTTTAACTCATGTGTGTCACTACCCTGATAAAAAATATTAGTGTCATCCGCAAATAAAATCAGTGATGACTCTGTAGACACATTGCTTATATTATTGGTATATATGATAAAAAGAAGTGGACCTAATATCGAACCTTGTGGAACTCCACATTTAACATTTAAATATGAGAGCTACAATTATCATAATATACGAACTGATGCCTATTACAAAAATAACTATAAAAGCACGCAAGTCTATTACCTCCTATGCCATAGAATGATAACTTATTTAAAAGAATCTGATGATCAATAGTATCGAAGGCCTTTGAAAGATCTAAAAAGACGCCAACTGCTGAAACTTTCTTATCAAGAGCTTTGTATAATTTATTAGTGGCAGAGATAAGTGCTAATTCCGCATAATGACCAGGCTTAAAACCGTATTGATCCTCAAATAGTACATTGAGCTTATCAAGAAAACCTATTATACGATTAAACATCAACCTTTCTATTATTTTAGACAAACATGGTAAAACAGATATAGGGCGATTATTTTCATAAACATCGGGTTCATCCTTCTTAAAAATGGGAATTACTTTAGCAACCTTAAGTTTGTTAGAAAAAACCCCTGTGGTGAATGATAGATTAGTAATGTGAGTTAAAGGTATTGCAATAATATGAGTAACTAATCTGATCATACCGGGCTTTAAGTTGTCAGAGCCAGCAGATTTATTAGGCTTAAGACATGAATTGGCTACCTTGAGTACTTCTCCCGCGACAACAGGATAAAGGAACATAGAACTTGTAATATACTTGGTTGGGTCTAAGTACTTGTTAAGGAGGCACTTTAGGTCTTTAGTACCCTATTATCATTTTTTTGTATTGCTTTATTTGGTACTTTAATATGTCTACTATAACATGCCAATAACAAAATTATCAGCTTCATTCTTTTTATTCCTATAATTCAACCTTATAAATGATTACTCATAATCTTATAATCAGGTTGTCATGGCAACGCATATATAAATAACACCAAAAAGCCAATTTATCGCCCATTTAAAAGCATATACCATCCCAATTTCATCCCACTACCTCTTTAGTACCCTGCTGTATTGAAAACGGCTAATGTTATTAGTCTAAGGTCCTTCTATTGACCTTTGATATGCTCTCTTTCTACTATTGTCCAAAATACATTGTGATATACATTCGTTTTTATGTCAATTTAAGCCGAAACTTTAAACGCAATTTACTCAAAACGACCAATTTGGGCTACAAATCACTACAACTTTTAAAGTATACACCCAACCAACACAAAACTTGCAGAAATGTAGCCTTTAAAAAGAGCTACAAAATGTATGTTTTATGTTTCCAATATCTGTTTCCAATTAAAAGTTATAACAAAATATAATCAATTTGTATGTATTGTATTGTTTTTTGTTGCCATGGTAACACGATAACGGCTACTGCGAGAAAAAAAACATACAATTTTCTAACAAGACATCAATTAAGCTGTATGCAAAGTAAGAACTATGTAGAACTAAAAATGTGGAGGTAGTAGCATTGTAATTGCAACTCATATTTTTTAATGCAAAAACGATTTTTTGACTTTTGACCCTTGCTAATTTGCATATTAAGGTCAAGTTTCAATGAAAATTTAATGCTTAATTTGTAGGCATTCCTTATACATTAAAACCACAAAGTTGCATTCAGATACGCATCAGAACACAGGAGATATATAAGGAAACAACTTATTACAAAATAGAGGGCGCTCTAGATCTAAACTGCCCCCTTAAATGACTTATTACTGTCGATCTTGCCTGCAAGAGTAGGACCTATGTTAACAAAAAGGTTATTAAAGTTATTTGCTATAGTTTTGGGATCAGTGATTGAGCTAGCGCCATCTTTCAACATAGTATTAACACTTCGATTTGCTGTGTTCCTATCTAAAAGACTATTAATAATACTCCAGGTGCTCTTTGCATCATTTTTACCGCTATCAATTTTTTCATGAAAGAAATTCTTTTTTGATAAGCGTATAACATGATTTAATTTATTTCGGTAAATAGTGAACTTGGTTTTGCTAACATTTGATGGATTTCTTAATAACCGTCTGTATAATTTATTTTTGACTTCAGTTGACTTGAGAACACCTGAAGTTATCTAAGGGTGCCACTTTTTAACATCGGGATTATCATTGATACACATAAATGGAAAACAATTATTGTAACTTGCTTCAAGAATATTTGCGAATGAATCGTATGCAAGGTTGGCGTCATTAATTGATAAAATAGAGCTCCAGTCAACTGACCTAACTGCCTGAATGAACTTATTTACATTACTTTGCGAATAGTTACGTACACGTGAAGTAGCACCGTATCTTATTTTACGAGTAAAAATGTTAACATGATGGAATATTGGTAAGTGATCACTAATATCAGTAATTAAAACACCAGTAGTATGATTATCAAAGCTAGTATTGGTAAGAATATTGTCAATTAAACTTACAGAATTACAAGTTACCCTAGTTGGTTTGTTTATCAATGCATAAAACCCGTATGATGATACTGTATTAAGGAAGTCTGCTGAATTGTTTTTGACAATATCAATATTAAAATCACCCATGATATAAGAATGTTTATGTTCATTTGAGATTTTAGAAAGAGTAGAGCCTAGAACATCATTAAATTATTTAACTGAAGACTGAGGGGGTCTATAAATAACACAAACTAAAATAGCAACCGTATCATAAATCACTTCTACAAATATACTCTCTATATCATTGTTAAAAATTGATAAATCATCTCGCATAACTGCAGGAAACTTATCATGTATAAACAAACAAACCCCGCCCCCTCTCTTTTTACCTCTATGTTGTTTAAAAAGGTTGTAGTTATCTACACTATTTAAATAATCATTATTTGAACCAAACCATGTTTCTGAGAAACCTATAACTGATAGCATTATGTCTATGATTTCTTTAAAGCAATATCACTTTTGGCAACTTTGCTAAGTGTCAAACTCCTTACTGGTGTTACTAACAAATGAAGTATTTGCCCCATAAACTTTTAAACGTACTAATCACATTGGCAATTTGTAATGAGAATAATATCCGATCCGTTGTGCGAACGCATAACAGAAAGCAGCTCTTTTAGTAAATTAATTGTAACAGTTAACGGCAAAACAAAATTTATGGGATGTTCCCATGGAAACATCCACGACAGCACAGTAAATTACTTTATTGAAATTGTGCCCACGATTGGTGTTAACGTGGGTGTAAACAGCGTGGACGGCATGTGTCCACGTTTTGTTCCAACTGTTGTAAGGGAAAGATCGAAACAGAATAAGATAAACCAAAATAAAGATTAAATGAATAATCGTGAATGAATAATAATCTTTTAGAAATTTAATAGATTATTTTCCACAAGACCGAAAAATCTTCGGTACTTTTCGACTTGCTCATACTTGATGCATGCACCTTAAAAAGGAAGGTTATCGTTTAAAAAAAAAAAAATCATATTTAAATTCACGGATTGATCTAAAATATAAAATAGAATACCAAAGCCATACATTTTCATTAAACGATGTAAGATGCTGTCAAGCTACTAGATTCTAAATGCAAAGCATGCTGGACACTTTTGTTACTTGCTTATCTATGTTTCACTGTGCAGCAGTACAATCTAACCTATCGATTAAGTTTAATATCGTGCTTTATAGAAATTTAATTTGCATGGGCACTTCTTCTTAACCGATGCATTTCGTCATTAAACGATGTGAGATGCTGTCAAGTTAAGTCCAAGAATGTTAAGTATGCTGGACACTTGGTTGGTAATGGTTACAAGTTAATGGCCAAATATGTCGCTACCTCGATGATGACACCACTCTGCGCCTTGTTCATGCCTTTTTTACTTTTAGACTGAATTCTTGCATTTTTCTTCTCTATGGACTTCCTAATAAAGAACTCTACAAATTCAGCATGTACAAAATACTGCCGCCCGCCTTTTTTCACGTGTATCTCGATCTCATCATATTTCACATATTTAACATAATCTCTACTGACTTTCTATCCAATTGCGTATTTCCTACAAGATTCTTCTTCTGACTTATAAAGCCACCCATCATGTTAATGGACTTGCTCTATATATATATATATATATATATATATATATATATATATATATATATATATATATATATATATATATATATATATATATATATATATATATATATATATATATATATATATATATATATATATATATATATATATATATATATATATATATATATATATATATATATATATATATATATATATATATATATATATATATATATATATATATATATATATATATATATATATATATATATATATATATATATATATATATATATATATATATATATATATATATATATATATATATATATATATATATATATATATATATATATATATATATATATATATATATATATATATATATATATATATATATATATATATATATATATATATATATATATATATATATATATATATATATATATATAGGGCGTAGAAATCAGGGTATGGGGGTAGGGGGCTTTAGCTCCTGTCAAAATTTAGGGGGGGGGCTAAACTATGCTTTAGCCCCCCACTTCTCATATTACGGAAAAAAACCTTATAAGACTTATTTATACCCACTTTAAATAATATAACTTTATAGAATATTGTCATATGTTCTAATTCCTTCGATTATGTTGATAAAAAAGGTAAGGTAATTTTGATGGAGACTTTATTACTTCTTAGCACCCTCATAATCATTTTGAGCTGATCGAAGCTGTATTAAACATAACATTTGCGTGCTACCGCAGACTCAGAGTGCGGGCAGCATAATTTTTTTCCCCTAGGAGTGTTTAGGGCAATTTGCGTTTATTCCGTTGAAAATTAGACAGTGATTTAGATGGATTTTCACTTGTTCATTCTTCTTTGGAAAAAAAGAAAAAAAATGCCCAATGCACCAAACATGCCCAAGAAACCATGCCAAAACGAGGCTTCTGGGTGGAGATGGGGGTCGAGGTCCTTGGAGAAATAGAGCTTCAGCCCCCCCCCCTCCCCTAAGAAAGAAATTGTTCCTACGCCACTGTATATATATATATATATATATATATATATATATATATATATATATATATATATATATATATATATATATATATATATATATATATATATATATATATATATATATATATATATATATATATATATATATATATATATATATATATATATATATATATATATATATATATATATATATATATATATATATATATATACGCTCTCCCAGTCAGTTACACCCAGCTACAGCCTCTTCAAAATTGTATGGTCACATGACATTTTGTTTCAGCTGCTACATCCTTATGGCATAATCTGCCAATGAATACTCGCCAAACGAATTTTCAAAATCTCCCTTGTTTGAAGTGTAATCACTTTTTTGTTCTTTTCCTCTTAGCGCTTAGAGACTATTTCTATTTGCGCTTTACAAGTTCCTGTTATTATTTTTGTTATTAAAATCTATGTTTCACTGTGCTATGCTTCACTGTGCAGCAGTACTCAGCTGTATTATTACTTACGAATTCCTCTTGAGGTCCCTGTCTTTATGATTTGGTACATGTATCTACTGTAGAAAAGTCGTTTGATTAACAATCGATCCGACAGATTCGTGATTCATGGGGCAACAGAGAATAATCGTATGGAATTTTGTAAACCCATCCTTTTGGTGGGTCTTTTTTGTTTTGATGGTGAACCCATTGTGCAATGAGATGAGTATAAAGTTGATCCTAACATATCTTATGCTCGGAATTGTAAGAAAGACATTCCCAAGATGACCAATATTATTTCAGCTTCTCTATGAGAACCGAAATTACATCAATCCTGCACCGATTGCTCAATAATTTTGGGACCCAATGTTTCAGTGTTTCAGCATTTCGCATTCTTACGATCTGGCGATTATTCCATGATTGTTGGAAGGGTGAAAGCCGTCACTCCCATGATATGTACTTTGTTTTTTTCGTTATCTTGTTGAACAATTGATGTATATTCATGTGTCAAAAAGCTATGCAAATTATCAAATAAGATTCTAAATATTTGAGTTTTCTTTTCAAGAAACACTGTGCGGTATTACAAAATAACATTTTGAATGAAAAGGTTTTGAATTACAAACAAGTGCTAATGGATTGTTGCTTTGGATACTTTTAAAGCTATCAAACAAATGTGTTTATTAAATATCCAGAGTTGCCTGGCAATGTAAATACAGCATAACTGACAGATTGACGTCATTTCGGGTACTCTGAACGATTTTAAGACTATGCTTTCAATGTGTTCACTACGTCTCCTTTAATTTCTATCTACTCTTTGCGTTAATGTAATCTTTTTTTTCATTGCATACAAAAACGCGAAATTAAAGAACAGAACGATTGGAAATCTGCTAAGGCGTATGATTTTGTTTTTAACATTGAGAAAAAGTAATACATTTTTAAATGAGATATTTGACCAATTCCGACGCTTTTGTCTTTGATTTTACCTTGTATATTTATATACAATGGGCAATGTATGGGACTGTCACTTGAAGTGTAGAGCTTCGTACCATATTTGGGAACCAATTTTTAGTTTTTTCATGGAATTAAAAGAAACAATTAACAATGGATGTCTTAATATGTACGCTCCATTATAATATACGTAGTAAACATCCTATGAATTGTTGGAGTCAAACTGTGGCTTCAAATGAAGGTAAATGTGAGAGCAGCAAAAGGGCAAGTCTATAACGTCATCACCCAATTCTATATTAGAAATGATTTTCTTGTAAGTTTGAGATTGTTTTCAAAACTTCCAGAGCAATAACCAAAGTCAGATTGATAAGATATTGAATTAATGGACTTGATTGATTGGGTTATGCTGCTTAGTGCAATTTGCGGAAAAGTGATCAAAACAGAGTAAGATTAAATCAAATATTTTATACTCACATTTCCTTAAAATGTTTCCTATGGTATATGATTATTACGTGCGTCAAATACAACATACGCATGCATTTCAGAAGACATAAATTATTCTAGATATACTGTAACTAAACTTGAACTTCAGTCACTGAAGTAAATTCACTTGAATCGTTTATTTACCCATAGAATGTGCTGTAATTCAGGTCAGTTGATTCATTTCGACTCCCTGTTGAGTAGCCCCACACAAACGAGTCAATTGCTATCTCTTACGCACGAGTATCATCTAGGCGGAGATGAGGATATTCCCGGAATCACATTTCAAAAAACTAAGTAAATGATCGAAATTGCACCATGGGCACTGAGGAGATAAATGGTTAATTCTGGAACTCATCCTATTCCTACTCTTGTCATACAGGGAGCACAATAAAATGGAAATGTATGCACGATTGATCCAAATTTAGGAACATTTTTAACTAATATCCTAACCATTTAGATGTTAGGATAATCTATAACTGTTTTCATTTCAATAAGACAATTATAATCTAAATTTCAATCTATGCATGTTTTTTTTTCTTGAAACGCTTCTTGTTTTAAATAGGTATTACATGTAAATTTGTCTCCTTTTAACAGTTTAATCTAGTATTAGTTGCTTTTGTTTGTACTAGCAATACAAATACGAAACATACGTTTATTTCTAACTAGCATTCGTTGAGATTAATTATGTTTAACATATACATGAGGTGATTGTTAGTGGATATATTTCCCAGGTGCGGGGAAAGTACATGTAGGCCTCATGGGGAATACACAGATATATATTACAAGAAAGGACTCAACATCTGCCATTTAATGCATTCCGCCATCTTTAGTGTTTTATTTCTTCTGTTCGTACAGAGAATCATACTTAAACTATACTGCATATACATTATCGTATTTGTTATCACTTTCGTAAAGACATAATATCAAGAGTTATGCAGCGGTTGGATACTCTATGATTTTGT
Organism: Chiridota heheva; assembly: GCA_020152595.1. Taxonomy (NCBI): domain Eukaryota; kingdom Metazoa; phylum Echinodermata; class Holothuroidea; order Apodida; family Chiridotidae; genus Chiridota; species Chiridota heheva. The sequence goes on along the minus strand of JAIGNY010000573.1, from coordinate 147,662 downwards.
ACATAAAATTTTCTTCTTGGCAATTGGTCATTCGGAAGTTATAAAGTGAAGAGAAAAGTAAATAAAGTAAATAAAAGGAAACACTTCCAATTTTTACAATAAGCAGAATCACATTTCAACTCATGATCAAATAGGATATAACAAAACAGAGAGAGGTAGCAAATTTACCAACATCAAGAAAAGCCGTATTAAAAATCACTTTAGAACAACATGGTATCATTTAAATAACTTTATAGCCAATTATTCCTCTTTTTCAAACGTCTTAGTATTAAATATTTACTAATATAAGTTTACGCCAAACAGAAAAAGTGAGTTAGCAGTTTGCAAACGTTAGAACATGCCATCTATCAGTCCGGTAGCATGCCTATTAATGGGAACATAAATGATCCTATAAATGGGAACATTTTGCTACATGGAAGCCGCCATTTTGTGATATTTTCCATGATCCTTTGCTATCCTAACGTTAAAGTCTTATGCAATGTTACATTTTTTAAATTTGAAATACGTCTGGGAAAAATATCTTTGCTAGGGGAAACTTAAAACTCATTAAAATACCTTCATTACTGTCATGGCTACAAATTTTTCACTCCCATTTGATATGTTCACCACGCCGTTCTCTAAATATCAGATGAAATAGACAATAGAGCTAGGCTTTCAGGCGCGAAACGGCCATTTAAAAAAATTCATATGTCTTTTAACACAATGATTTCTAATATTTCAAGTACATTAATTAGAAACTATGACATTTTATCGCAATATCTGAACAATATGGCTGCATGATTTCAATATTCTTGTGTGTTATAATGTTCCTATTGATAGGCATGCTCCCGGACTGTCTATTTTAGAACCGTCTGATCAGGAAAATTGCCTCAAATCTAGTGGAATAATTTTTGCCTACGGTTTACTATGCTTATTTTACTTTTGGCGTAAATACTCCAGCCTGGTTATGAGAAATATTGAAACAAATACTACACCAAATTATAATGACATCTTCGTTACCTTGAGGCTCCTCTGAATTGAATCAAAATTAAAATCCTGATCAAACTATAGTTGTACAGCACTTCGGCCAGACGTGCAAATACTCTTAACGAGAGAGTTGGCAAATGCTATTCTGGTATAGCTCGGATGTTCCTTTTATACACGTCTCAAAGATTTTATGTATTTCATGTACAAATACAAAAATAAACACAGGAATATTCTAGAGGTATATCCCAATTAGCCAATGGATTATATCAGCATGTCCGATGGATATCTAAGCTGCAAACGGTACCCCGTTAATAAAGGCATCTCGATCGGGATACCACGTAATTTTGGAACCCTAGGCAATAGCACCCCTGTACATCATCCCACACAAGACATGCTTTGTATTCAATTCATAGTTCTCCAGTAGACACCAACAAAAAATGACTCAATTTTTAAATAATTTAAGATGAAGTGGGAGAGTACTTAACTATATCTCCCGAGAGATTTTGCAAATTGTTTCTTTGTGACAAACTTTAATAGAAAACGAACATGGTATTCATATTATGCTTATCTAATTGTTTAAGGTATTTGGGATTTTAGGTTTTATTGCAGTGTTTAAGACATTATTCCATATAGCGGATTTAAACTTGTGTCGGATCGAAACAAGGAGCATAAACAGCTTTGGTTTAACATTTTCACTTTAAATATAAATTCAGCAACCAAGTGATTTCTAAGGTTTTTATGATTACATTGAATTTATTCATTTATAAGATTAATCGTTTTTTAAGCAACCTCCATGTTTATCATCTCTTCAGAAAAATGTTGGTTGTTGGTGTTACAAACGAAGTCTATCTTTCCTTTCAGAGATTTGAACGAGATGACTTCCATGGTTTTACAAATGGAGATATCATTTAAAAAGGATCATAGGAGAATTTATATTCTTCCCAACCTATTACAACTACAAATGAAAAGATGTCAATTGTCGAGTGACCGAAGGGAATGCTGATCACCTCACCGCTTTCCATCAACAAACGATTTGGGTTAACAGGACATTGACATTTCCTAAGAAAATGTGTTTCATATGTAATGCATTTAGGAATTAAGAGCTATGAAATAGGTCATATATGAACATAATCTAGGTCATATATTAAATCGGAGGAAAATGAACTCAAAACTAGATGAATTCAAACCAGATACTTATTTAAGGGAAGTGCCATTTTAGAATGACACTTTTTTTCTTTCTAAAATGGCACTTCCCTGCTTATTCATCACATTATTGCTAAGCAAAGGCCTCTGTAATTCCGATTTGTACAATTTATCAAACAATTTGCCAACGAAACGAACACATAAATTGCTTAGCCGGAAATTTCACTCCACTAAGATGTTGGCTTTGTCAGAAGGGTTATTAACATCTTAATCATAACACGTAAAAAAGAATATGGAGAAGGCCAGAGTACGCGAATAAACAATTAGGTCAACGAAACAAGAAAATTAAACTTTACATTTCCGTGGATCTTTTTACATAAAAACCCATTTTGGCAATTACATTAATACTAGTGCCATGAAGGCCCATCAGGCTCCTCTGGGTTGGCATAAGCCGATGAGAGCAAATGAATCCTCCTGTACAGAACACCAGTCCATCCGTCGCAGGTCAACTCCTCAACAGTGCTGGTACTCATTTTACAGTGAAGCAGGCAGAGTGAAGTGTCTTGCTCAAGAACATAATGCAGGGCTCGCGATAGCAATTAAACCCAGTAACCTTCGCATATGAGTATGACTCATTACCCACTGAGCCACTGTATTGTATTTTTGTGGAGGGGCACCACTAAAGGGGTAAATATGTGCCGCCCAGAATTTCAAAATTGACAGTTTATGATTTGATACCTGCAGTATGAAATTAAGTGATTTTTGATACATGCAGTGCGAAAATATGGTGATTTTTGATACCTGTAGTACGAAAATAAGTGATTTTTGATACCTGCAGAGTATGACAATATGCAATGTTTTGAGACCAGCAGAATGAGAGATTGGATTTTTGATACCTGCACTACGAAAATGCTGAAAAAAAAGGCAACTGCTCGGGCGGCACATGTATATATACCTCACATAGGAAAATGCCCCTCTCCCCCCCCCCCCCCTCACTTCCCGGTCATAGCCAATTATTTATCCAACAACTGCCAGTTTATGAGGATACACTGTGCTATCGAATCAATGATAATATTTCACGCTAAACAATATCTAAATGATGAAGTAAAAAAAAAAACATGTTTTTTCTAGGCATTTTAGCGGCGACATGTTTTATATTATAACCATACACCCAAGGCGTAGAAAATAGTAGCTATCAATGTAAGTTTCAAGTTAATTTACTTCTTACAATGACCAAGACGGACAATGATAAAGTCTTAAAGAATAGATACTAAACGCAACGAAGACTATCAGATTTTATAAATTGTAGGTTACTGGTTTCAGTCAGTGAACACAATAGAACATTTTCAGATTTTAAGCATTTCAAGGACAGTTTTTTTTTGGTGTATTTACTCTGTTACTCAAACGAAAATGCGATGTTATTGGATATTATTAATAGGAAATGCACTGAATGCTCTCTATCAGTCTATCTGTCGTGACATTAACAAAGCAGTCGTACAGCAACAAAAGAAGTATCTAGACCTCTGTTTGTATTAGATCTTTGTACAAATAAACCCAACACACTTTTAAATGAATCCATTGAAGCATATACAAATGAAGTTCTTACATTAGTTCACTGAATAAAACACAGTTGAGGTACTTCGTCTTCTGTCGTTTAAGTCATTTCAAATGTAATGCATTTATTGTTATATATCATATTTCGTAGTTGATAACTTGACACACGAAGAAGGGCCCTAGAAACCTTTCTTTAAAACTCTATATTCTTAGAACGTTGTGCTTACAGTAACCCTTAAAGTGATAATTAATGTCCTAGAACATGCCAATTGCTTGTTCTCGTGACTATAATTTAGACTTATTGGCCTATTTCTCCGCAAAATTACTATCGTTGTAATATAAAAATAATGTGATTGTCGACCTGTTAGACGCACATATGGTTAATCTAATTACATCGTGATGACTTTATGTCCAAAACACATGCCTCAGCATAGTGTATTTTCTGTGCAATTGAAAAAAATATATATGTATTTAAGAAATATTTGTACTCTGTAGATTCTGAGGTATATTTTATGAGATTTTTAAACATGTTAGATATAGCGCAAAGTGTACAAATGTTTCAAAAACAACATGAAACGCGTTGAAATCCCCAAACCGAAGTTTGCAATTACTTTTGAATGGTAAAATTATTTGGATCGTTAATTGCTGTTATTAGAATTATCATTCCACTGGGTTTATGTATTAAGAAGTAAAGGTAAGGACGGTTTACTCTAAATTGTGGTTTTGGGTAAGTTGCATATATCGAAGAGGTTTTGGGTTCTTCGCTCTTTATAGAACCTCCTGTTATTTCGATTTTAATTCGTTCCGACATGTTCGATATAAAAAACGAACTCTGAGGAAGCATCACAAGACCAGAAAGATTGGCATCACTTGGGCTAAATATAGATTTTATTCCCATTTTATAGATTGTTTCTCTCATATCATGTGAATTATCAACTCTCATTAATGGAATCCAAACTTCGATCTCAGATTTGTCTAAGAAAGATTCCAACCACAATGTGACTTTTTCATCATTTACATTCTTTGTAATGAACGTTTCCAAAAGTTCATCGCCTTTTGGAAGAACAATTAATGCAACGATAGAATCGCTCTTTTGTAATTCTAATTCAACAATTTTGCAATCACTCCCAACATCCTCAATGTAGTTAAAATACCCAACACAATGCATCATTTTTACTATACTGCTACCATCATTAGGTGTTGTGTTAAACAGTTGCTCTTGAATACATGCGCTTTTCAAAGGTTCAACCCATTCATCTCGTAGGCAGAACAGGTTCACAATGCAGAAAGGTGGTGCAACGTTTCTTTCAATAAAAGCATTTGGAACGAACCCTGAGCTTTTAGACATTGTCCAACCATTAATATTACCTAATGGCAGTCCACTGGTAAAGTCCAAGTGTTCCTTATCCACAGGAGGTTTATAGAGGTTTCGTATCTTATCATAATTTCCTTGACATTGTCCGATATATTTGTTGTCAAGAAAATATGCAATACTGTTTCTTCTTAGAACCTGTGAATCATGCATTGTTTCTACAAAACAGTCTTGCCATATCTTTGATAACGCTGAATGTAATTGTGTATCGCTCAATCCCAGGAAATCTAATCCGATGGTCTTTGAAATTTCATTTCTTGATGAACCATTCGTTGCACTGTATATTAAAGCAATGGATGTAAACAACTGTAATGGACAGAAGGTGATGTTCGAAAGAGAATTAGAAATCTCATCATTCCTGTGTGACAAATAGTTATAGGTAAATCTATTTATCGTCATCTTCAACTCGCTGCCCTGGTTTTGGCCCATTGTTGCTGCAAGGGAAATGGAGAAAAAAAGATAGCATAATGATATATTTTACAGCTTACAAAACTTGTTCTTTTCAAGTCACATTCTAAGTTGCTTGAGGGTAATTTTGTTTTATGTTTCTTTCTTTATGTTTTCCTGACAGGGCATACATTTTTAATTGTGTTGAAAACTCGTGGTTCTCATAAACCATTTATTGCTTCTATGATAATACAATGAAGAGCCTTTCATCCAAGTAAGAATTGCATGTTATCAAGTTGTCTTCATAGCATTATTACTTCTATGTTGAAATAAAACTACACAATTCTCGATCATTTTAAATGATTCTGCAATCTATATTTTATCTAAAGTTAAAAACGTAGCGTAAATTGTTCATTTTTTTTAAAAATTTCCCTTGTATTCTAGATTTTCGTTATCAACGCAACAATCTTTTCGCCTAAACAATTTTTTTTCTTGAGCCGAAGAAATGGAGGTAAAACGATTCCTGTCATCATACCCATAAAGGTTTTGCCTTTGTCTGTCTCTTTCATATTTTGTATTACATGACTTGAAGTCACGTGAACCAGCCTTACATGCAGACACATGTATCCTCTTTGTTCCATATGTCATTCAGTAAATATGCATCTTAAAAGTCTTGTTTTAAAACGTATAAGAAGTTTTTTGAACAGTTGAAGCAAATAAATAATGTTGTCATATGAAATGTGTTATGTATACCCTGGATGGTTTTGTTTATGTTTGGAATGTAACCATACTTCATATGTAATCATATTATACATATTATTATTTACATCATTTATATTCATCATCCCCATCCCCATCCTCACCACCACCGCCACCGCCACCGGCATCGCCATCGCCATCGCCATCGCCGTCGCCGTCGTCGTCATCGTCATCGTCATCGTCATCGTCATCATTATTATTATTATTATCATCATTATCATTATTATTATTATCATTATCATTATCATTATCATTATCATTATCATTATTATTATTATTATTATTATTATTATTATTATTATTATTATTATTATTATTATTATTATTATTATTATTATTATTATTATTATTATTATTATTATTATTATTATTATTATTATTATTATTATTATTATTATTATTATTATTATTATTATTATTATTATTATTATTATTATTATTATTATTATTATTATTATTATTATTATTATTATTATTATTATTATTATTATTATTATTATTATTATTATTATTATTATTATTATTATTATTATTATTATTATTATTATTATTGTTGTTGTTGTTGTTGTTATTATTATTATTATTATTATTATTATTATTATTATTATTATTATTATTATTATTATTATTATTATTATTATTATTATTATTATTATTATTATTATTATTATTATTATTATTATTATTATTATTATTATTATTATTATTATTATTATTATTATTATTATTATTATTATTATTGTTATCATTATCATTATTATTATTATTATTATTATTATTATTATTATTATTATTATTATTATTATTATTATTATTATTATTATTATTATTATTATTATTATTATTATTATTATTATTATTATTATTATTATTATTATTATTATTATTATTATTATTATTATTATTATTATTATTATTATTATTATTATTATTATTATTATTATTATTATTATTATTATTATTATTATTATTATTATTATTATTATTATTATTATTATTATATTATTATTATTATTATTATTATTATTATTATTATTATTATTATTATTATTATTATTATTATTATTATTATTATTATTATTATTATTATTATTATTATTATTATTATTATTATTATTATTATTATTATTATTATTATTATTATTATTATTATTATTATTATTATTATTATTATTATTATTATTAATATTATTATTATTATTATTATTATTATTATTACGTTTAGTACATTTCTTCACTTTGACAACCTGCGCACCTGATGTAATTGTAAAATACTTTTGTTTGTATGACACTGTACATGTAACAAGAGCTGCTGCCCAGAGCACCAAATAAATGAATAAATGTTTGAGTATGATGTTAAGCTTAATATGTTTTACTTTTTGTCATTGTGTTGTTTTAAAGATGTTTGATCACCTTGTTGAAAAACGTACCTTAATTAAATCGATTTTTGGTTTATTCTTAAAATATTTTTTTTAGTTCGGTTCTACAATCCTGATCTATTATTAGCTGTTATCATCTCGACCACGGCCGTGACCTTACCTCGAAAAAGAGGGAGTGGGCTTGCTACCGTTCCAAATATCTCGAAAAAACAGGGCTTCTTAATAAGTTTAAAATTCTTTTAAATGTGTATGATTACTTCTCCCAAAAAAGATTCTTCACACGTTTGATTCAAATTTGCGATGGTTAGTAACGCATGAAATCTTACTGTGTAAAATGTCAAACGTTTTGCTTCACACATCTTCATGTAATTAATAACAAGTGGTCACAACTTCCACGCAGCTGTGATGTTTGGTAGTTTTTAAATTCTTGCTTAATTTAAATGATCATGGTTTCATTATTTAAAGATAAGATTGCTTTTGCGAGTAGTTTGTACTATACATATGTTTGTACATTTCTTCGTTAGCCGCGTCAGGTTATTTTCAGTTTCAACTCTTATGATGGTAAAGGCCGTTTACAACGAGCTCTGAAATGGCTCTTGACTGGTCAGTATGTCTGGTGGGTCTCTCCACACTTCAGATTGCTACTACAACTAATGTGAATGTCAAACCGTTACTTTAACAAGTTGAAAAGAAAGAAACAGGTAAGGATCCCTCAAATTAAGCTTGAAATCAATTCCCTCATCATAAATGATATAGATACATGAGCTTTGGAGAGGCGGAAAATTGATACAAATTGCAATTGATACCTTACTAGGAACAGGTGTATGATCTTCATCAGTTCACGATAAAAATTAGTTCACGATAAGATTTTCATTAATAATGTTTCACTTTTCGTGTTAGTAAATATAAGTCTACTTTTACAATGGTAAACCTGTAAAAAGGTATGATTTGTTTAAACATTCGAACAGTTTTCTGTTTGTATCTCAAAATCTGAGCAAGAAATCTGCCAGGTTCAAGTCTTAATCATTTTTTAAGTCTAAAGATTTGAATATTCTTCTTAATCCCTACAGTGACAACGTCTCTTAATGGTTATATATGAAAGGTAAGTCTCAAGTACTTTTGCATGCTTTTGCAAGTCTTTTAACGCTACTCTTTGTTGCCAAATAATTTCAAGGAAATTCTTATATCTCAGCAGTATTCTGTGAGAGCAGCTGAAAGTTTTAGTGGCGTATCCCCCTCTTCCCTCCCAACCCTCTCCCCCCAACACACACACACTTTTTGTGATGTTGGTTTTTCATATATTTTTTGCAAAAATTTAAAATTGAACACTTCGTCTAGAGAGGGGGTCTAGGATTTTCTCAGACCCCTCACTTTTTGTTAATGCTGGCTACGCCACTGGCTGAAACCACTTAGCTTTGTATAAAAAATAAAAAAATCTAAAGGGTATGTATTTTTTGCAGGCAGGCAGGGTGCATAACATTTCTTTCGTATTGCGCTGACTGTTATTCTTCCAGTCTTGTTATTTCTTATTCGTCTTCTTCTCTATGTTTTTCATGTGCGCATTATATAATACTAACAAAGAACATTCCCTTCATTGTGACTCAACAGTCAGATAGAATTGTGCATTAAAAATATTTGTTAAAAGATTAGTTTTGTTTTACATCTCATTTACTTCTTAATCTTTTTTGAAGAAAAAAAAGAATTGAAAACTGCTATCCTATTTTAATACTTTCCTGTTCAAGCTTAAACATTTGACCCTTACTAATCAATATTGTAAATCTATGCCCCACTTGAAGTACACTTTTCATCTGGTTATGTTCATGATTTCATTATTAGTATTAAGAAGCGAGATGAAATTTGAATACATGACAAGGAATGATGCTATCAATAATTGTCCTAATGAAGGGCCGATATTCGACATGATTAGGCACACATAAAGAATAGCGTTAAAACTTGTGAACATTTTGAGAGCAGCTAAATTTAACTTTTAGTCATAATCATAGCGTAATTATACGATCTAAATGTCGTCAATGATGATTGGATACATAAATAAGAGAATATTATGAATTTATCAATTGTCCTAAAGTTTCTCTATAAGCATCACTAGCAAGAGAATACCCGAGGGCCTGGTTGGAAAATTTGAACGCTGGTAATGCAGTTGTTACATACAGTCATTTTGCTGAGTATTCAGAGATAAGCCGAGCTTTTTCACATCTAACAATATGATATCGTATCGTATATATCGTTCTTTTGTTACAATGAACTCAACAAAACTACACTTTAGTGCAGATGATATTCATAACAATAATCATGTGACGAATGAAACAAGATTTGGGATTTGCAGCTGTCCTTTTGGCAAGGACGGTAAAACTAAAACATAGATTTTCACACTTCCCCCAACATACAGGAATATTAATGCAGTAATATATTCGATGACATCTTTTTTGATTTAAAATTGAACTTTTTTGGAACAGCTGGAACTGGAATGTCTTGACATATTTGCTGTCAGAAAATAGGACTAATTATAGTAACAGTTTCTTAAGACATTCTCTGTACCGAAACAAATCGTATGGTTTTTAAAGCAGCAATATGCAAACAACGTAGCAGCGCCGCATGGTTTAAAACAATGGAAACATTTGGGGTTCTTGATAAAAAATCAAGATGAGCAATCATGATGACAATTTGTAATAGCTGAAATAAAACGGCATATAAGGGCAAAAAAAAAACTGTTTTGTGTAATTAGCAATGGGAATTCAGACTACATTTAAGAAATTAATCCTTAATTACTTTTGCCGATACCCTTTTAATGATTGACAACGTTTATCAAAAGTCCTTCTATTCGAAGGAAAGCATAGCATTTGAAGACAGAGTTGACAGAAATCAAAATTTCCTCACATGTTACAACATGAATATCTTTGAAATTTCTTTCTTATTGATGTTACTAAGAAAGTACAAAGTAATGGACCTATAGGTATATGGACAGGTAGAAATGTTATACTTACAGACTTATCAGATATCATATACATATCTCTATGCTCAGGTAGACTGAGATGTTACGCTCTTTGAAAGAGCTTTAAACGCCTAAATTAATTTTATCTTACGACAGTTTCGGCTAGTCAAAACTTTTAGAATTTTTAATATATCAAAAGTTGTGTGTGGAAAAAGGAAGACAACCTGAAATACTTAATGTCATTCTTGGAATTTCTGTCCTTAAATTCAGTTACTGAAAACTATAAGAATGTTTTCTCTAGCTTAATTTCAAGTTGATTGATGAAGATCCAAAATCTCTTGGTTATATTAAACGTCATTTAAAGATCATTGGTAGACGGGTAGAGAAACAATAAGTTATTATAAGGAATTCGTTGACGGGTCGAGAAACAATAAGTTAACATAAGGAATGCCGTGACGGATTGAGAAACAATAAGTTAACATAAGGAATTCGGTGACGGGTTGAGAAACAATAAGTTAACATAAGGAATGCCGTGACGGGTTGAGAAGCAATAAGTTAACATAAGGAATTCGTTGACGGGTCGAGAAACAATAAGTTAACATAAGGAATGCCGTGACGGGTTGAGAAACAATAAGTCAACATAAGGAATTCGGTGACGGGTTGAGAAGCAATAAGTTAACAAAAGGAATTCGGTGACGGGTTGAGAAACAATGGGTTTAGAAACAATAAGTTAACATAAGGAATTTGGTGACGGTTGAAAAACAATAAGGTAAGATAAGGAATTTGGTGACGGTTGAGAAACAATAAGTTAACATAAGGATTTTAGTGACGGTTGAGAAACAATGAGTTAACATAAGGAATTCGGTGACGGGTTGAGAAACAATACGTTTACATAAGGAATTCGGTGACGGGTTGAGAAACAATAAGTTAAGATACAGAATTCGGTGCCGGGTTGAGAAACAATACGTTAACATACGAAATTCGGTATACTTCAAAATTTGCGTTATCTATTATATTAATGTTATAAAATTCAAAATACTAAACAATATGCAGTTTTAATCTTTTTGATCGAAAGTTTCGCTTATTTTATTATTGAGAGCATATTTTATTCCATTTAAACTCAATCTGTATATAGTGACCAGTCCATAGCTCTTCAAATTAGTAGCATGTACATTCACATTATTCCGTTGATGTATAGTCTTTAAAATTTCAAAATCAGTACACGAATGCATGTTTATTTTTTTGGGGTCCAATTTTAAAAACTTATTCAAAAGGAAAGATCATCTAAAGTGCCTGTAAGACATTCCATAATGTACCAAGGGCAAAGGATCGTTCTTATTGGAACCTTTAGACCTGCGATTACCTATCAGAAACCAATTAGGCAAATGGTCAAAATAGCATTTTCTTTCATATCACGTTTAGTACCTTTATTTCCTCGTTGGGCATTTTCTACTTTGAAAATCAAAGACTGCGATTATTTATTTGATTTAAATATCATTCTCAATTCATAAATGATACAATGGACTTTTTAATCATTGACTGAAGAATGCAAAACATTTTAAATTATTGTTGGCTGAAGTTGTGTGGGCTTGTGTTGTGTATCAGCTTATTATCCGTTAAAGGGCTTGTGTTGTGTATCAGCTTATTATCCGTTAAAGGGGCTTGTGTTGTGTATCAGCGTATTATCCGTTAAAGCGCTTGTGTTGTGCATCAGCTTATCATCCGTTAGTTACATGTACAGGTATATGACGCCCCTAGCTCTTTAAATTATGATCCGAAATAAAATCACTTGGCGGGACTTAGAGGACTAAAGATAAATTCAATTCACGATCTCTAAAGATTTCAAAGACTTGAAATGACTCTTCTGGTACAACTTGTAAATTTCATATCTGATTTTAGACGCTTTTTAAGATAAAAATTACTAAAAACAAAACTTAAAGTCCTGTCCCATTTTTAACAGATTGTGCATTAGGATACATGTTCTATTATCGTGTCCTATTACAGAAAATGATAACATCATGCTTTTAAGATAACGGATAACATATGTAACATTGCATAAGGCGTTAACGTTAAGATAGCATAGTATCATGGGAAATATCACAAAATGACGGCTTCCATGTAGCAAAATGTTCCCATTTTAGGAACATTTATGTTCCCATTAATAGGCATGCTACCGGACTGTAGAATATTTTACGGGTAATCAACCGATAATTGATTCATGTTGAGCTCTTATGCAATACTCTTTATACAATTACGTCATATGCAAAACGCACACGTCAAACAACAGTGGTCAATCATGAGTCATATGCATTTGTTGTCACTTTGTTCAAAATAGGCGCGGTGAAGTTACTAGGTCCGCAGAGGGCACGGGTGTCTTGCACGGTGACGTTACCATGTCTGCCGATGGCACGGGTGTCTTGTGCGGTGAAGTTACAAGGTCCGCCGTGGGCACTTATGTCTTGAACAGACGGCCTCTTTGATAAGCCAAACTTGATTACACAGACTGTAAAGAATATCTCCCTTTTCCTAATTTTCAAGGGCCTATACCAGCCCGGTCCCGGAAGCAACGCGGCCCTTAATACCCTCGCACGCCTTGTCGGCGGTACTACGGTGAACATATCAAGTAGAGAAAATAAAAAGGTTGATACAAACAAATTTCAAACATTCCCAGGTGGTAACTTTATTTATCGTAGCCTTGACGTAAAAATGTGGAAGACCTGAGAAATGTGCAGTCTGTGATAGCTTTGCCTAACGTTTGTTCGAGTGCTCCATGAGAACCCTCGTTATTAGTCGTCCTCCCTGTTGGTATATTTTCGTCAGCATTGGATTGAAAGAACGCGCTTTTCGGTCGTATACATTTTTGTATGTATTTACAATATCTTGTCGATTGTTTTGATTAAATATATGGCAAGCACAATCTTACAATAACTAAACAATACATACCACCTAGGCCTACTGTTTGTGCGTAGTTTTCAAGCCGTTAAACTTTTCAACTTGTAGACAGGCGACCAATAATACAATACCAGTGACTTTGGAACCTCTTCCAAATACCAGAATAACAGAATTAGTAGCGAAAGCCATAACGGGCCTAGTCAGATAACATCTCTGACTGTAGTATATGCTATAACCACTACATGGCTGATATACAGTATGCATGTATTGCCTTGCAAGTAGTGCCCTAGGCTATAGGCCTATTAAGCATTTTACCGCTAAATCTCGTCCTGCATGTGTGTACTCCGTCACGGTTCAACTTGTTTGGTAAATACAATTCATTATTGCACCAACCAAGAAAACGCATTTACGATTATAGTTGTTTCAAAGTGTGTAACAATCAGTTCCAGCAAAGATCAATTTAAACAAGCTCTAAATCATTCAAATCAGCTGCTAGTCTGCTATTTCAGTTTAACGCAAATTTGATTTGATGATTTGTAAAGGCAATGGTCATCTGTTTTTTGCAAAATGTAATTTGATTTTGCGGTATATGTATTTCAAACACATGTTAATCTTGCGCGATCTAAATACTTTCCTACAGAAAAATGAGCAGCGACAGGGAGAAATAACAATCAATTTCTTTATTGGCTAAAAGAGTTTTAAATGACCGATTAGATAAGTTTACGAACTTTAAAAATAAAGACATTTTTAATTTTTCAATCAACTGATCAAAGTTTGGTTGATCAATTTTTAATGATGTTAAATTTGTGATGAGTGAACACCTCAGAATCTGTATATAATGAGTTGAATATCGTAAATCTTTATATAATAGTCTTTTTAAGATAGAATCATGATAGACCGTTAATAACAATTTACATCAGCAAATAAAGGTCTCCCCATATATTCAAATTTTTCAATTAATTTGAATTCAAGTTATTTCAATTTCATATACAATATAACATACAAGTCACATTCAAGTAAAAGTGTACACTTACCATACACCACAAATAATAAGAAACAGTGAATTTGAATGAATTATTCGTCATAACGTAGGATTTCGGTTCTATTCTTCATTTCTTTATCAACAAGAAGATTATCTACAAGAAGATTCATTACTATTTTCAATTTTCAAAATTATTTCAATTTGTGCACCGAATTTCAAAATGAAACCAGGTAAGAATGTAATAAGTAATCAAAATAATAACCCTATGATATCTCATATTAAATCTTGACAACATTTCATCCTTTTTTGTAAAGTACATTAGAGGCCTGTTGATTTTATAATTTATACATGAGCAAGAGGTTGATCAGTTGATTAAATGCCCTTCGATTGTGCTCACAAGGTCTGTGTCAAGTTGAGCATGTCCGTGTTTCAAGGGGCAGATTGTTAAAGAGAGGTTTTCCGTGTTCATCAACAAACAAAATCTATTGATAGGATGGTGAAAAAAAAGTCGGTAATATAAAAAAGTCTGAATTTAAAATTGATAGGACACTGTTACAAAAAATGAAATTCATGTTCAATTTTACCTTTGTGCAGAGAGACATTTATGGCAATGAAATAAAAACTAAAGACTGACAGGTGCCCGGCTGTTGGTGTCCTGCTTCGTTGCCTTCCAGTTTTAGATTTGTCTCCGTCCTAGAGACACTTATAACGATATCTTTAGCAGTTTAGCATATCTAAGTGTTTTTTTCCTTTGCCCAGGTTTCAAAGTCATACAAATAACGAGTTAAACGCAATCAACGAGCTAGCGCGTATACCAGGGCGTTTCTTTTTCATGGGAGGCGAACATAACAGGCTTACAAGATTCACTCTCAATATGTAGGAGCTACGTTACGTACTCAGTACTTCAGATTTAATCGAAACAGGTCGGTATCAGTATGGGGTACTAGTGGAGATATCCCCTTATGAAGATCTTTGCTTATTGCGTTATATCAAACAAACAAAATAAAACAAGAATAATGGGGCCCCTGTCTCTGTGCCCCCGTTTTGAATAGTCAAGACCCCTTTGAGAATAATCCTTGCCACGTGCCTATCGAATAAGTTATATTATTCAATGTGGCATGGAACACACTGCCACTGTTGTATGCATGCCACTACTGGCACGTTTGTGACTGTTAAAGTGTCTCTTCTGATGAATAAGTTTTGTTAGGGATGGAGGCAAATTATTTTAAGATGATGAGTGTCACCCCAGCACAGGTTTTCTATCATTCTTCCAACATTTTTAATTTGAGCTGAAGAACTTGAATTGATAAAGTATTTTTTTTTTACCCGTATACAATTTTCATGAACCACTTGGCCATCTTCAAACATCTATCCATTTTTCCGTTTGCTACATTTTTTTTGTATACGATGAGTTTATCCGTTCATGACCGTTTGACATTTTTTTAATATTCAAAGGGTGCAACACACGAAGTACAAGTTGTATTGTTCTTGACTTCAGAAACAAAGAAATCATCTACTATAGCGCAGTAACTGCAAGGGGCAAACTCTGCAATAACTGTTCTTTGAGGAAATATGCAGTTTCATAAGCCATATTTTCTTGTGGTTAAATATGTGTTGTAAAGACTCACATCTGCAAAACACGTATTTGCTGCTATTTTGAGATTGTGGTCTATCCGTCTGACAAACGTTACCTTTTTGCCGTAAGTGCCAAAACAGACTTATATTTGCAGGCCAGTGGAATTAACTAATTGACTTAGACAAATATTTGAAAATCTGAAATGTGACTTCGTCATTATCTCAATTCAGTTGACAAAATATCACAAAACATACAGCTTTTTGTAAGTCGTTGACATATAAAGAATACGGTAATTTATGCAACCGGTGCTATTTTGATACGTGACTCGGCCATTGTCTCAATTAATGAAAATAACATTAACCCCGGAAACTTAAAAAAACTCTACCGATTATTTAATCGGACAACAATGATACAAAATATGAAGAGATTATATCAACATGAAACATTTTCTTTGCATATTGTCAAATGGAAATCTTTTTGACAGAAATATAAAGAAAATATCTAACTGAATACATATATAATGCACTGTATCATCATAATTTTCTAGCATATTTCTATATTCAATATCAAAACAATAAAGCAGTATTAGTGTTTTCAGGTATGTGAGTATCTCATTCTCATACGATTTAATATATTAGGAAAGGTCCCACACACAACGAAATTTTCCATTTTTTCATTTTTGCCAATTTACTTTTAGCAGAGCAAAAAATATTTTCCCTTCAACTTAATATTCAATAAAATCAATTAGGCATTCAATACTATCACATCCACTAGCAATGAATAATGTTGCGGTGAAGTATGTCAAATTTTGATATTTCTTCGCCAAGGGAAGCAACCAATACCGCTGAATTATTTATATGCATGACCACAAATGTTGTTGGTGTGAAATTAAAGATATTTCTGAAACTCTAGAAACCTCTGAAAGGTTATTTGGCGACTTGCTGAATGATCACCAAAAAGAAAATCAGTTTGAAGTAAAATTTGAAAAAATATGAATGTGTCAACAAAAAAAAAACATTAATATGATAATGCAGTTTTGAAAAATCAAAAAATATTTTGACAAATTAGGCATACTTTGAAACTGACAATCTAGTTGGAAATGGGGGAGATAAAAGTACACACTTTAAAAAAAAAAAAAACTGCGTTCCTCCGTTACGATATTTTCTTGGCCTTTGGCATTTTAAGTATACAGAATGAAGGGTAAAGTGACACTTTCATGGGTTTGATCAAGTTTCGGGCTATTTTCATAATTCTAAAATATTTCATCGTTGTCTGTCTACATGACTCACCTTTATGGGAAGGGAACCAAATACATGATGATGACCTATTGTCAGATTGTATAGCAAACAGGGTGCCTTCATACTACAGTGCGAAGTTAAACGAAATAACTTTATAGAGTTGCTCTGTTTGCGCCAGCAATACTAACTTAGAAAGTCCGAAACATGTACATCCGTTGTTGAAATCCTTCAACTTATAATGTTTTAAAAGCAAATAAATTTGGAATGATTTATTTGCTTTTGTTGACATATTATTGCCTGTCGAAAAGTGTAATTTATTCAAAAGGTATGACGTCTTGCCGGAATAAAAACAGGTGTTTCCTATTATAACATTTTCAGCGGTTCAGAAGACAATAATAAGTTTTAATTGGAACATTTTTTTTATTCCAACGTATAATGGGATGGAAACATCTAAACGATGGTTTGAATAAATTTACTGAATATGAAAAGGGCGAACGGAAATTAAAGCTGCGAAACACTTTTATTTAACCCTGTTATAATTATCATTAGTATCCTTTGTAATACCAGAAAGCAAAAGAAAAAAAATATGGAATCTATTTTCATACTTTTTGAGCTTAAAGGATGTAGTTTGGTTTTCGGACATGCTTTTTATGATTATTAGAAAATCACAGAAATAAAAAGAACAACAAATCATTCAACTTTCTTATTTTGTACGAAATAAATTGTGTAAGTATAACTCTGTGAAAAGGTAGGGGGTGGGGAAGGGGGAGGGAGGGGGGCTGGGGTGGCACTTTCGTACTTAAGTGGTAGGTATGTGTCGGCCAGAATTTCACAATTGGATTGCAGTATAAGAGATTTTTTTGGTAACTGCAATATGACAGTTTATGATTTTGATACCTGCAGTATGAAAATAAGTGATTTTGATACCTGCAGTATGAAAATAAGTGATTTTGATAACTGCAGTATGAAAATAAGTGATTGTGATACCTGTAGTATGAAATTATGCGGCAATTTTTTTTGGAAGCCAGCAGTATGAGATATTGGAGTTTTGATACCTGCACTACGAAAATTCTGAAAAAAGGCAACTGCTCGGGCGGCACATGAATATAAGTGCCCCCTCCCCCTCCCCTTCTGGAGTATAACATTTTAAAGTTCAAATTCTCAAAAAGATTTTACCCATTGATGCTGTGGTTTAAATACCTAACCGAAAATTTTAGACAAATAAGTAAAAAGGAGACAAGTAAAGGTATTGTGATTTAAGGTATTAAAGGTATGATGATTTAATTTTGAAGAAAGGAATGACTTCAATCGGTAAAATAAGAAATACCTTCACCAGTTGCCTCCAATAGCAACTTCAGAAAGCAATACCTGAACAGTATAAGATATTGCTAGTTGGTTGTAGTAATTTAAACTTTATTTGTCCTTTGTACACTGAAATATTTGTTAAAGATTAAACTACTTCCATTTTTGTTCCTTTTATTGAACATTTTGCAACATTCAACAACGTGGAACCGATATAATGGCACTTCTACTCAAGCATGTCAATGCACATGAAAATTCAAAATTTCGATATGTTACAATGACAAACGGTATGAATACATGAAACATTATGTATATGTTTGGCAATGTTTCTAGAGAGACTACCGTTTGGCCTTACCTTCTACAATGGACTACAATTTCCTGAAACACATGGCAACATACCTGAAAAGACACCCCCAATTCATTTTCATCTTGTACCATTTCTACCCTGTTTAGCCGTCATCGTTCTTTTTATGTCCCGATTTATCTTTAAAAAAATGTCGAAATAGTGACACCACACTCTCTCATTCCGGTCGTCATGTAATTTATTTTCTTTTTATTCTGTGATTTAAACTACTGAATATACCTGTACAATACTAAAATAGAATATAACAGCAGTGATTTAACACCTAAAAGAAATTGTAAAAAGGTGAAACGATTACCTGAAGAAACAACAATACAAGGACGAAGGTAAAGTGAGTGTGTGACCTTGTAAAACGTAGTCAGAGTTATTTGTATTTTCAATTATATCATATGCCGCAGTAGCATAGAAACCGAGGGGCCAGAGGCTAAGGCCCCCAATAATTTTATTTGGGGGAGGGGTAAGTACCATTTTGGCCCCTCTACCGCTCTACCCAAATTTGCTTAAAATATCTTGAAATGTTCTCAAATGATTTTTGGAAAATTTTATCGTAATTTCCAATAATTTTACTACCACCCCCTTCCCCCAATTTTCTTTACAAATAGTTTCACCGTGATAAGAGCCCGTACATTTTTGTAGGTTTGTTGGGATAAAAATCAAATCTTCCCACGCCGCTGTGATGTAATGATTATATCAGACTTAATATCTCCTTTAAACACGAAGTTTAATCATTCCTGAAATACAACACTTCTGCAGGTTGAAACGGTGAAGACGAATACTACTGACCGTTTCTGAAATCAATTCCTTAAACTTGCTGCAAAGCCTCTCTATTAGCTATGAAAGGTTTGATTATAAACAATATGACTGTCAATCAATAAACAGAAAGCAGGAGCTGAACGGTGGGAACCTTAGTGATCTTACATGTCTGGATACCGTCGAATTATTTTAGAAATCTTTTTAAATAGAGAACGTGTTTTAGTTATATATCCTTTTAGTTATATATTGTTTTACAGTTAATTGCTGAAGAATTGCTAAAGAATAGCTTGCCATATCGCAAGTAATTTTGATATGAATTTCTTTAAGACCTCAGGAATCACTAACAACTATAATTGATCAACGACTTGAAATAGTGTGCACATCGTTTGTCTTTATATGGATCTCGTTGCATCCGATGTAATCACACGTATATAAGCTTAAGAGACGTGCCTAAAGTTGTTTCTTTCAATGTTTACCTGTAAAGATGTTATATCAGATTTCAGTCGAGAGAGGAAAGTTATTTTTGTTGAAAACTTTTAAGTTGCAAGGTCCAGGGTTGTTTGACGTAAATTTAACTAATTGAAATCCTGCAATAGCCGACGATGCCTCTGTTTAAGGTGTAATTGCAGATTTGTCATCCTCAACTGGCATGTTTGTTACTGGTTGATATATTACCTACTTTGTCACCTTTCCTACTACTGAAAACACCACAAGAAGGAAGTTCGTTAAATTATCAATCCATTCGCAGCTTTAGATGGACGAAGGAGAAGAATGGGAGAAGGAGATTCCAGCCACCGTTTTCTAATTATGAACGCATAGCCAGAGAATGACCGAAGGAAATTCCTGTCATACGCTTATGAGACAGTGAGAGAGGTGGCGCAAGTTCATGAAAACCTTTAGTGTCCGGTTGAAGTGGCGATGTCGTTTTATCAAGTGGATTTAGAGTCGCATTCCCCTTGGAATTCAAAAGTACAAGCAAAGTCACTGACATGCAGAAAACGTGACAGAACATCGAGACCCCCACACTGTGCGTATGTCTAAATTTAAATTGGTAAACAAGAAATTGTGCGTCAAAGCAAGAAGTATGAACACCTCGCTCAATGCAATGCGGTATATTTGTTGCTTCTTATGATCTTATGGATATACGAAATCTAAATCATTTATGTAGATATTGCTTTTGAAATATGAATTGATATTCCACAAAACAGAAACATGACTGTGGTTATATGCTAATTTGCCAGCTCACTTTGTCGACATCCAACAATCTGCACAACCATACCAATTCAATCAAATCAAATTCAATGACAAATGAATACAATTACGGTATTTTTGCTCCAGACTATTTTTGTTCCAATATAAAACTGTAAAAGCTACGGATTAATGATGAATTACCCAAATCAATTCAAAAGGATGAATATAATTAAACCATTCCGTCAGTAATATTGACCAATATGCCAACCCCTCCTTTTTCAGTCATTCCTCTAAAAATCAATTCATAGTAGACCACTTGATAGAAATTATAATGGTAGTTATGAAGCTTTCCTGTTAACTCATTGAATAATCCATTCTTGTCTCCTTGTAAAACATCCTTGTAGTTCATCAGGACATCCTTGAGTTGAATGTAATCAGTCCTTGCATCCTTGTTAACATCATTGAATAATTCATCAGGACATCCTTGTATTTGATTCATTCTTGTCTCAGGATATCTTCATCAGGACATCCTTGTAGTTCATCAGGACATCCTTGATCATCCTTCATCAGGACATACTTCATCAGGCGTGTCAGGACATCCAATGACCTGTTTCAGGACATCCCTGTAATTCATCAGAAAATCCGTGGCAGGACATCCTTGTGCATCAGGCGTGCAACATCCGATGACCTGTTTGCCATCATCATACAGTATATCATACAGTATATACATAATTGTTTTTCACGATACACCACACATATTAACTCATATCTCATATAATAAGGAGTGACTTGTTATTGTTACATTGCACTGGTCACACAAAAGCATAAATAAAAGAAGGTATTTCCTGTTGTCTGTTGAGATGAGTTTATTGACCGAGCTAACAATCCATTTCCAAGAATGCAGCTGGTTGATCTCATAAAATTTCTCAGTGATTGACATTCATGCAAGTAATTTAGATTGCCAAGGTAGTAAATTATGAATATTGATATAATGATCAGTTAAGATTTGTTATCCAATTACTGGAATTGTATACAATATACATCTACCCAGAATTGAGTAATAAAAGCAGATTTCTTGCTATTATAGTGACGAAAATAAATATTATCGAACTTTATCATAAATTTGATCGTTTTTGTTAAGGAATTGTGGTGGAAATTGTCCACTTAAATCTTTTTTCACCGGTATTTCAGAATATTCCCATCTTGAAAAATCCTATAGGTCTATTTTTACCTTTCAAATATTGCCTCGCATAATTCCAAGAGTTTAACCCTGAATTTTATACAAATGAATTTTCATACCCCAGATGACAAGCAAAAAAAAAGAAGACAGAATCTAGCTGATAATCACATAAAATATTGCAAGAAATTTTTCGACGAATTTTTGGAAGAACTTCGTGTTGATCGTAATTAATAAATGGCCGCAAACTCTCATCGAATGAGGAGGTTCACAAGTTGGCCTTATTTTCCCCAAATCGTAAAATGGCAGTGCAATCGAGATGTTGGGACCTAATATATAAGACAAGCGTTTTTTTTGTTTTAATATCTCTTTGAAAAAGTATAAATATGATAAACTGACAGACGAAAGAACACGGAAAATTAATATTCAGTTTACGTCAAGAAATAGGTCTACATGCCATGGAATTTCATGTCACCTAAATGGTAAACCCGACCCATGACTGGCTGTTTTTCGTGTAATTTCTATTACTTTATTACGCGATCTTAAGATATATTACATGTGACTGCGTATATATAATCGACTTTGCTGCGAAGCATTTAATCGCATTCCTTAACCAAACAACGTCAATCACAGACTAAACAGCTCACCAACCATTCTGTTATTCGAACGTATGCGCCACTAAGTAATATTCTCAGCATATTAACCCAGAGTCTTAAGAATGATTTATAGTTTTTAGTTGGCGCCGTTCTTTACCCAAAGTAAAAGCTGCAGTATCACAATAGTCTTTTATTTATTTTGCATTTGCATGAGTTACAGGACAGGACGACGGTATATCAAGCTTTAAAGTAATTACATTACTTAAATAGATAGCTAATATCTGATAGGTGCTAACAAATGAAAAATGGGTACGTTACTGTGATTTTCTCTGTAGGCAAAAGACCGTGGCAGAAGATGTGTGATCAATTACGTAGACACTTTACATGTTTAAACTTCCAAATACCTTGCAATCAGTTTTAGGATGATGTATACTTAGCTAAAAACAGCCATTAATTATTATATATTGAATATAAATAGAAAGGAAGATTGTGTGTATACATTCCAAGTGATAGTGGTGGAAAAGGTAACTATCTAAGTAGAAAAATGTGATTTGATATACCATGAAAAATTGAACCTTTATTATATCCACGAGCACTGAAAATACTCTGCGCAAGAATCGTGTCGATTATGGGGTGTTACGAAAACAGAGACCCGAGACCTATATGAAAACAGAGACCCAAAGTACGAAAACAGAGACCCTGGTTTACAAAAACAGAGACCCTGGTATACAAAAACAGAGACCTGGTATACGAAAACAGAGACCCTGATATACGAAAATAGAGACCCTGGTATACGAAAATAGACGCCAACACCTTCTGTGTATTTTTTGATTACCACCTCGTCTGTTGGCTAGGTTCCATTTTGCCTTGTTATTTTATGTGTGATTTTCCCTCAATAAAGTGTTGTTTTCTACAGTTCAATCGGCGTGTTCTGTTTTACTTTCGTAGTAGCAGCGTCCTCTTACCCACGGGATCGTTCTCCGCAAACAGTGAGTCCTTCAGTCGACCATCCGGTTTGAATTTTTACCTTTTTTGTTTACGGAATTTGCAACGTTCATCCTGTTTTAACTTCTACTTTTTTTGAGGAGTTTAGTGATTACCTTGAACTTGCATGAAGCTCTGATAAAAGTTTATTATATCTGGCGACTTTATTATTCATGTTAATGACTCCAACTCTATTGATTCCATTAAATTTAGTGAAATATTGGATACGTTTAATTTGTACCAGCATGTTATGAGTCCTACCTACATTTCGGGAAACACCATCGATTTACCTATGAGGATGATAATTCTGTCTGAACCAGTAAATAAATATTTTATTTCTGATCATTATCTTGTGACCTCCAATCTCTCTTGTCTGAGACCTGACGTCATCCATGAATTTGCTAAATTTCGCAAACTCTCTCGCATTAATACAGAATCTTTTGCTGATGACCTGAATCGTTTTGTAAATGATGCAATGATTTTTGACAATCTTCATGATCTCGTTTCATTTTACAACAATTCGCTAAAATGCATATTGGATAATAATGCCCCGCTAATCACAAAAAAAGTTTACTACTCGTCCTAAAGTTCCATGGTTCACAAGTGACTTAAATGAGGTAAAGTAAAAAGGCGGAAAGCTGAAAGGAACTGGTTGAAAACTCGTGAAAGTGTTGATCTTGAAAACTTTAAACTTTTAAGGAACAGTTTCTTGCATCTTCTTAAAACATCTTAAAATGAACCACATTCGCGACCAAGTTCTAGAATGTGGCAATGATAGTAAAAAGCTGTTTAAACTTGTGAACAATTTAACTGGAAGAATTAAGATCAAATCTCTACAGATGCTAACCTGACATTCTCTGCAATCAGTTTAGTAAGTTTTTCAAACGTAAGATTGAGACATTACAAAATGATCTCTCTTGCTATGAAGGGTTCCATCCATTTATGTGTTCTCATGAAACTTTCACTCAGTTTTCTGAGATTTTGAAGAGGCCATTAAAAAAATCATAAGACTTTTAAATCCTACTCAGTACTACCATGATCCCATACCGACTTTACTGATAATGAAACACGTCGATGTACTTGCTCCGGTCTTTGCTAAAGCTGTAAACATCAGCCTTCAAACAGGACAATTCGCTGAGTAATGGAAATGTGCTACTGTTGTCCCACTGTTGAAAAAAAAAACTGGCAGTGACCGTGAACTAAAAAGACCTATCAGCAATTTATTGTTATCTCTAAAATATAAGAAAAGGCTGCCTTAGACCAAATTTTCTAATCACATGAAAAATGATCTCCTTCTTTTATATCAATCTGCGTACCGCGAAGGTTTTTCAACCGAAATCGCCTTGATCAAAGTTACAAACAACATTTTAATGGATATGAATAAAGATTTGTGTACCATGCTGACCCTTATTGATTTATCTGTCGCCTTTGATACGATCGACCATGATATCCTTGAGAATGTGCTTGAGAAATGGTTTGGTGTTAAATGTGTTGCAAAAAGCTGTTTTAACAACTATCTCAACAGCCGCGCTCAGTCTGTTTTAGTTGGTGATTGTATTTCAAAACCGACTGTTCTTACTTACGAAGTTCCGCAGGTCGTGCCCTGGGCCTGTTCTTTTTACGATTTACGCGAGCACTCTAATCGATATTATTGCCAGACACCTTCCCGCTGTTATGGGTTATGCTGACGACCACGCCTTATATCTTGCCTTTAAACCTGGAACTGAAGACACGTAATTCCAATCAATGGAACATTGCCTACTTGATATTAAGAAATGGATGAATAGTAATCAATTAAAAATAAAACATACCAAAACTAAATTTATTATATTTGGCACTTCGAATCTTTCAAACAAATTGCAGAACAGTGATATCTTTATTGATTCCACAGTAATTTAAGTTCAAACTTTAGTTAAATATCTTGGAGTAACTCTCGATTCTACCATGTCTATGACAAAACGTATCTCTAATATTTGTAAAATTGCTAGTCGTAATTGATCTATTTTTAGAAATTTGTTTAGATGCTGACTCTACTAAGATTACTGTTCATGCACTTGTTATGTCTCACCTCGATTATTGTAATTCGCTCTTCTTGGTCTACCTAAGTCATCAATGGCTAGATTACAACGTATTTAAAACACTGCTGCCAGACTTGTTCTTAAACTATGACAATTATAGGAGCATAACAAATGCCTTAAAAACTTTACATTGGCTTCCAAATTAATGCTCGGATTGAGTTCAAGATTCTGGTAACCACATATAATGCATTATATAACACAAGCGCGTCTTATATTAGTAATTTATTGTTTTGTTGTGATTCACATTATTCTCTCCGTTCCCATAACTCAATATAATTAGCTGTTCCCTGTTCCCATTACAAAAAGTTTGGCGACTGAGCTTTTGTTGTAGCTGCTCCAAAACTTTGGAATTCCTTGCCACCTAATGTGAAACTTGCCAACAATGTCAACAATTTAATCAAGACTTAAAAGTTTACTCTTTTCCCGCTATTATTCTTAGTTTTAACGTTTTACTGGTTTTAGACTTTGTTAGCTCTTGCTGGTTTTTACATTTTTTCACGTATGTTATGGTTTTATAACCCTCTTATTTTTACTCTTGTTTACTTCACTTTTAATAGTTTCTTACAGTTTATTTGCAGTTTAATATCGCTCAATATTTTCTGACATTTTAGTATCATTTTATGTATATTCTTTAATTTTTTGCTTTTATGTGTATATCTTACTCTTAATTGTACAACGCCATAGAATATTTATATAGTTATGTGCGCTTTATAAGTTGTATAACAATAATAATAAGTGTTTGTTTGGTAACTACTTCCACGATTGAACCTATTCCACGAGTTTTCTTAGTTTATACTTTGTGTGAATGTTTAACTGTGCGCACCAAAGCAATGACAGCCTAATAAAAGAGAAACATTTACAACCTTCGAGAGCTGGAGGCAGAATTTGATATACATTCTTTTCCTAGACGCCAACCTTGCACCATTCCTTGCTAATGGATTTTCTTAGGGAAAACAATCTCCTTCCAACCCCTATAGAGGTATGCAGTCTGATGGTGCCAATGCACCCGAAAGTGCTAGTGGGGCAGCTGCACAAAAAACCGCACATCTCGGCCTTATGCTTGGCCAAATCGCAAACTTCTGTCCCATCATCTCCCGAAACTCAATCACAAAGCAATCCACCTCACTACCTGATATCTGGCAACGGATCTGAATGCATTATGGCTTTCAGTTGACGGGTGCCCACTTTCTCGACATGACAAAGATAACTTATATTTCAAATGAAAAGCCAGAGGTTGTTTATCAACGACTGCTAGCATTCGTTGATGATAATCATGTAAAAAGATGTACTCACCCCAACCATTGAAAATAGCATTGTTCTTACGTGGCTTCAACTCACCAATGCCAGCCTTACACAGCTCGTCAAACAGTGAGATGGTTCGGGGTTACGAAACAAAACAATTGCATCCCTTAAGCCAGAAATCTCACAAGCCCTTCCATCACCATCACTTTAGATGAACTACGTAATCTCGAGGACAAATAGGCTTTCCGTGCAGCAGCAGCATCCTCCCAGGGACCCGGTCAGATTTTCAATCCACACGGCCAAAAGCTCCCAACAAATCCTGTGTTCTGTGTAAGGCAGCTAAGCGGACCAATTATTATACCCACTACCTCTCCTCCTGCAAATTCCTATCAGCCCGTGACAAGTACGCCTTTAGCCAATCGCGACTTGTTGGTGTTTTTGAGCAACTTGACACAAACCAACTGGACGACTCTGACCCCAAGACACAAAACGATAACGTACCGTATGCCCTTATCGATAAATCATCTGCTCATCTCGTGCGTTTTATCCAATCACCTTCCTGATCACATACTTCCACACTCATCCCGTTAAACTTATTCTCGACACGGGTGCCACCATCAATATGGTAAAGGCTTCATTTGCCAACCTCATCAACCTACCCATTACACCCACCTCACAGGTGGCCCACCAAGTCGACGGCATTACTCCACTTGACGTTATCAGAGAAACTCATTGCCAACTCATCAAAGGCCACCATACATTTCAGCTTGATGCTCTTTTGGTAAAACAGCTTCATGTTGATGTACTTGCAGGAAGCCCATTACTTGTAACAAATGGCAT
Source organism: Chiridota heheva (assembly GCA_020152595.1). NCBI lineage: Eukaryota > Metazoa > Echinodermata > Holothuroidea > Apodida > Chiridotidae > Chiridota > Chiridota heheva. The sequence continues at coordinate 119,940 of JAIGNY010000573.1, read as the reverse complement.
TGCTACCGGCCCTGCTAAAGGCAAAATTGTCATTGATGGTACCGATGTTGTGCATTATGGGGCAAAGTCTTCTTATTCTGCATCAGAACGTCGCACTCAAGCTTGTGTTATCCGTTGTCACACTCAGGAGACACTCTTTCCAGGGGAATACATTCAACTCAACATACCCGACTCCTTCCATTCGGATATCCGACTTGCATTATAACTCAAATATGACACTAAAACCAATCTATCTGTTAAAACTGAGAATGCATGGCCACGTCCCCAAAAATTCAATCTGTTGACCATACTATTAGGGTCTTTAACGATACCTAAAGCCTTATTTCTCTCAAGCGTCATAATCACCTTTGTCAATTCCGTCAGACAGATTACTACAGTGCATACTTTGCACGATTCCCAGTTTTCTCCTACACAAACTTCACCCACAGAGCATCCACCATTTTTATCACCCATTTCGCTGGACCCAGACAACCAGCTAGCTCCCAAAATCAAATCAGATTGAATCGCACTACACAAGCAATTAAATGACGTTTTCAATCCCACCATCTCCAAGTACAATGGAGCAAGTTGGAAGATTGAAGCAACTGTCAATATGGGCCCACTCTACCCCACAATGTAAAGGTCGGTTACCCCAATACAGCCGTGACTCTCTAGTGGAAGTTCAAAACAAGTTTGATGACCTTGAAGCGGTTGGGGTATTTGCAAAACCAGGGCAGGTTATTGTCGCTGTTGAATACCTCAACCTTTCATTTTTAGTCAAGAAACCCAGTGGTGAAACTTGCCTCGTCACTTCAATTTGGGAAAGTGGCCCAGTATAGTAAGCAGTCTCCATCACTGATGTCATGCTTTGACAAGGTTTGAGAGACATTGCCAAATGGAAATATCTCATCGTTACTGATCTCAACCAGACCTATTACCAAATACCCCTTTTCCCCAAATCTATGAAATATTGTCGGGTAGCCACATAATTTAAGGGTGTCAGGGGTTTATACTCGCTCTGCTATGGGTATGCCCGGGTCTGAAACATGTCTAGAGGAGCTGATCATGTCTAGAATCATAGGCGACTTTGTACAGGATGGTCGCGTCACTAAAATGGCTGATGACTTATATGTTGGCGGAGACCTCCTCGTGAAGTCTTATATAACTGGGTCTTGTCCTCTCCGCTCTTCATCGCAATGATCTCCGACTTTCAGCGAAGAAAACCATTGTTTGTCCAAAATCTACCACCATCCTTGGCTGGATATGATCCAACAGCAGGCACTCTTCATACCAGTCCACATAGGATTAACACTCTCTCTTAGATTCTCCGCCCTTCCACTGTGAAAGGTCTCCGGTCATATGTGGGCGTCCACAAAGTGCTAAGCTGCGTGTTTCGTGGATACGCTCATCTCATGGAGCCAATTAAGCAGTTCACGGTTGGTCAAACGTCCAGTACCAAACTTAAACAGTTAAATGCACAGACCACTTGCTGCATGCCTTCAAGGCATCAAAGGAAGCTCTCAACACAACAAGGCCATTACCATTCCTCAGCCTGATGACCAACTCTGAATTGTCACCGATGGATCGGTTAAAAACTATGGCATCGCCGCCACGCTTTACATCCGTAGAGATGACAGAGTCTTGCTTGTCGGCTCAAAGCTACGCAAGCATCAAATCATTTGGCTACCACGTGAAATTGAGGCTCTTTGCATCGACGCTGCTGTCCAGCACTTCCTTCATTCATCATACAGTCTAGACATAAGCCACAGGTCCTCACCGACAGTCGCCCATGTGTTCAAGCCTACCACTAACTACGACGTGGTGAATTTTTCACAAGCTCGAGAGTCACTACATTTCTCTCATTGATCAGTCGCTATAGCCTTGAAGTGCAGCACATTGCAGGTGTTGCCAACTTGCCGTCCGATTTCGCCAGCAGAATTCCACAAACATGTCCCCATTGTATATGTCAACTTTGCAAATTCATTGAGGAACTAAAAGACAGTGGTGTCTGATCCTTTTCAGTCGCCGATGTTATGGAAGGCACGTTGAAAATGAAAATGCCTTTTACCAACTGCCCTGCGTGGCTTGCAACTGAATTTGAATGCCCTGACTTGCGCCGCATTCATGCCCATCTCACTCAGGGAACTCGTCCCTCAAAAAAAATCTGCGAAAATTCCTGATGTCAAACGGTATCTCAGATGCGTTACCATTGCTCAAGATGACCTACTTATTGTGAAGGATGATCCACTGTTCCAACCCCCGCGCGTTCGCATCGTTGTACCAAGATCAGTCATCAATGGCTTACTCGCTGCCATCTACATTCGCTTTCACCACCCGTCTAAATACCAGATGAAACGCCTTATCAGTATATAGTTTTACTCCCTTGACTCTGATCGCTGTAATGCCACCACTTGTGATACATGCTTTGACTGTTCCTTACTGAAACAGGCTCCCACCATGTTACGCCCATAGTCCACTACTGATCCTCTACCACAAATTGGATCATTCTTTGCTGCTGACATTCTACTTCGCCAACGTCAGTTCATCTTCGTCATGCGCGAAACAGTTTCTTCTTACACCCTCCAGCCCTCACACGGCTCATCAGTAGTCAGGTGGTGAGCGCCACGAAGATATCAGCGACGCCCTCAAAATACTCTGTGCTGAAGTCCACCTGCTTGGTGATAGCACCACATGTATTCGCGTTGATCTGGGTCCAGGAATAGTTTCCGCCGCCAAAGACCTAACACTTAAAATAATGGGGATAACCTTGGAATTTGGTAATGCCAAATTTCCCAACAAAAATCCTGTGGTACAGAACGCTATCAAGGAACTGGAACTTGAATGTCTGAATTTTGATCCCGAAGATGGTCCCCTGACACCATCTAGCCTTGCTTCAGCGACTGCGAACATGAATTCCAGAATCAGGAAAGCAGGTCTCTTATCTCACAAAATATGGACCCAGAGAGACCAAATCACTGGTGAACAATTGTCTACCAGCCAGCCAGCGATAGACAGCTGATTCCGCAACCAACAACACTTTGATTGTACCCATAATCATGCAGCTAGCTCAACATCCAAATCCCATGTTACTACCGGTCCAGCTACTTATGATGTCAAGGTTGGTGACTTTGCTTTTCTGTACAATGAATGGAGCAACTTACACGCTCGTGACAAGTATTTGGTCATTGCTGTTTGGGATGACATATGCCAAATTCGAAAATTTGTCAAGTCTCAATTTCGATCCAAAACATACAATGTGCCCCTCCGTAACTGCTAAAAGGTTCAACCTACGACTTTGTAACACTTTCCTCATGGCACGGTTAAAGACAAGTTGACAATGACAGTTTTACAATGATAAGTTTGACAAAGACGCTTCCCCAGTCACACCCCCACCTGGGCCCTCATCCCCCCTCCTGTCCCTCCACCTCCATTAAGTATAATTGTTCCTGTACCTCCATCTGCTGCTGCACCACCTCATCCTATGGACACACCCTGTTCTAACTTTCAGGTCATTTTGCCTGTTTTTTTTTTTAAATTTGACCTCCGTAGATCATCAGACCTCGAAAGAAACCCTTCTGGCAAAACCAAGACTGGGATCTGAATTAATACTTTCCTCCTTAGTTGGACCTTCATTTTCATTTGGATTTTTTGGTTACCTTTTGTAGGTGCAAGCCAAGCGCCGCTCAACATTGTTTCAATGAGGTTTTTATTTTTGTGAAAAAAAAAATATATATATTTAACTATAGTTTTTGTACTTGTTCATGGATGTGAGCCTAGCGCCGCCCACCACCAGTTTGCGGATTCGCTCTGCTTCTTCGTTTTGTTGTGGAGACAAGTTTTGCCTGTTTTCCCTTATGTACCGTTACAGTGCTTCACATTATGTGCTCTTTTTAATATATTTTCTTTTTTCATTTGGACACATGCTGAACTACATCTATTTTGATGTTTTGACTGAAGGAGAGGACGATGAGGCGGTCACGCCAATATCTGTAAATTATTGATTACCACCTCGTCTTTTGGCTAGATTCCAATTTGCTTTGTTATTTCAAGTGTGATTTCCCCTCAATAAATTGTTGTTTTCCACAGTTCAATCTGTCAATCGGCGTCTTCTGTTTTACTTCCAAGAGACCCTGGTATACAAAAACAGAGACCTTGATATACGAAAACAGAGACCTTGATATACGAAAACAGAGACCTTGATATACGAAAACAGAGACCCAATATACGAAAACAGAGACCTTGATATACGAAAACAGATACTCAAAGTACGAAAACAGAGATCCTGATATACGAAACAGAGACCCTGATATACGAAAGTGGGCCCCTGAGACCCCACATCATTGTTGGACACGCTTCGAAAACAAATGGACCCTGGTATACAAAAATGGTAGACCCCCTTCCGAGTATAAACGAACTTTAGTGGGCAACATATGGGACCCTAGTCTTGTTGGACACGTAATTCGCGTCCGGAAAATAGATGGTACACATGTTTATTTCATTTAGAAATGCAAGCGGGAACTATAATATCATTGTGATCAATGCCCCCACTCCCCCTACGGTGAAGGAGGGGTGGGGGACATACAAATATTTGAAAACGTCAAAAAATATATTTTGTTTAAATTGCTATACTTGATCGTTCGTAATCATCCTATTTTAGTTTTTAAAAAGCCGTGTATTGCACATATTCAAGAATCTTTTGATAATCTAAAACTTGAAAATGCGAGGTTTCCTAGGGGCTTCAACTCGAGACCCCCACCGTAGCTTTGTCCCTGGGCCCCTAAGGCGGGCCGCTTACATGCCGAAAAGTTTGTGCCCCCCAAAGACTGGTTCCGACATCGCTGCAGGGGCTAAAATCCCCAGGCCCCAAGCATGCCAGGATTCAAGTTACCCCACGGAGCTTAAATATCGTTTGAAAATGTGAAAACTGTTTCCCAAGTAAGCCTAAGAAACTTAAGCCTCAA